>JAQBSW010005962.1:0-52690 GCA_029291075.1 Eudiplozoon nipponicum
ATATATATGATTTCTGATAACTTTGTGTTGAGCAACCGGACCTTGTACTTCTTGTAACCAATACAACCGATCCATCGTCTGGAGAAATAGGGCGCAAGAAATACAGAATTAAGAAATTACCTATTCCAGAAGGTCCCTATGTACGGTTAAAACACAAAATAGATACACAGATTTGTCATTAGCAAATCGGATGTTGTAAAGAAGAAAAAGTGGAAAAAGCTAAATAAGCTTGCTAAAGAAAGTCGAACCGATCAGGAACAGATTACCAAAACAAATTACACCTGATAAAGTATATATACTGTTGTAACGGGGAGCCGCGTGTTACAATACCATTAAATAGGCGCACGCTACGCATGTGTTTTTGTACGTATTTACATAAATAAAAAACTTCGTTAAAAAATAATTGGTACACATGTACGTACATCTAAATGAAACTGCAGTCAATAGACATCAAATTTATTTGCGCGTTTCAGAGAAATTATTACTTCTAAATATTGTATTATTATAATAATCTCAATAGTTAGTGTGAGGAGCAAAAGAAAAAAAATTGTGTTTAATCAGTAAGTTTTAAAATCAAACGAGTAGTTAGAGATGAAATTCTGAAAGAGTATATTTTGATAATTGATTAGCCATTACTTGAATAATAAGCCCACACTAATTAGTCAATCTTGATCCGATGTTCTTAATCTTTTACTGGAGCAAGCATCAGATTCCAATTCATGCAATCGATTTTTCCTGCCATTAGCTAATGCGGTATTTCAAATCGGACCTAAAGATTTTTCAACAGCTGTTTCATTCATAATACTATCTGCAGATTTTATTTCGATAGATTCCCTAATCAATATCGTCACCCTATTACGACTACATATTGCTAAGTGTTAGCATTCTTCCCAGATGATAGTATGCCCAGTCTCCACTATATGACGAGCAAGATCAGATTTAGCAATTTGTCCATACTTACACACCATATTATGCCCCCTCTTCTTACTTTGATGGGGCGCATGGTCTAACCAAAAAAATTGTGACTATAATCATTGCATGGGATCCCATACACTCTTGATGTTTCTAAGGATTCAATCTTTTCTCTTTGGTTTAGGAGTTTAGTGCCTACTGTAAAGGACTGTTTAAAACGAACCTTATTTTGTATTTTAAAGCTAATTATTTCACATTCCCACTTAATATGGAGTTCGGTAATACCATGACCTTCCGCTCTTCCTTCTCTTTATCCGCTTTTAAGCACCTCAAACTAGGATTTAATATTTTTCACGACGTCCATCATTGTTGCATCTATTCAATGAAGAGGGAACCATTAGCCTTGAATATATTGCGTAGTCTACTTCATTCTTACTTACTATGCTTTATATCTGTTAGCTTAAGACGTCTTAATGTTAATGACTTTAAGATACCGATTTTTATACGATACGGGTGATTGGACTTGAAATTAAGAAGGATTCCTGAATAAGTATTCTTTCTATAAATATTTCTTCCTTATTTCTAGCCATTTTTAATTAAGTTGACATCCAAATATGGTAATTTACCTGATGATTCCCTTTCTAAGGTAAATTGGAGTTTGCTCATTCGATTAGCTAAATTTAAAAAAATTACCATTTCATTATCACTACGGTTCTAGATCATTAATATGTCATCCAAAAAACGTAGGTATATTTTTGGTTTCAATTGAGTCTTATCCAACAGATTATTTTTCAAATAATTCATAAAGATATTAGCCATCAGGACCGAAAAAGGTTGCCCCATTGGAACGCCTCAAATTTGTTTATAAAATTCCTTACGAAATTTAAAATAAGTGGAGAACATACACATCATCTCCATGACGTGTCCTATCGTCATTTTGCTTCCTTCCGATATTAAGTGGTGATCACTTTGGAAACATCTAAAACAATCCACATCTTCAGCTACCGGTATATTCGTGAACATAAATACTAGATCTAAGCTTACTAAACTACCATTTTCATCTAGTTCACCTTTATCAACAATTTCAACCAAATGATATGAGTTTAGCAAGGTATGTTCTAAGAAATAGGAATATTTTCTTATTCTATGGGGAATGTTGTAAATTCACTATAATTCTTAAAAGACTACCCAGCTTATGCACTTTAACTAAACCATAAACTCTAGGTGCAACTTTATCTCTTTGAATGAGAGTGTTACCATGCGTCGAATCCAATTCCTGACTAGCAATCATAATATTGATTAATAATTTACTTGCCCTTGTAAATTATCCGTATGGTCTTTTGTTATTTTAGTGTATACTCCCGCATTACCCAATTGTTTTATCATTTTATGGTTATTATAGGATTGATTCATCAGAACTGTAGCTCCTCCTTTATCCACATTTAAACATATAACATTATTTGATACTAAATCCTTTCTGCAACATTTAATTTCATAGTTAGGCTTATCTTTATCTTCTAGATGTGTTAGAACCATTGAGGCAACATCTTATTCAAACATCACCATATTCTTATCCGAAAGAATTTGTGCCGTTTTGACAGCCTCTGTAATTAATTCATTTCTAACCGATATTTCATTATGAATAGCCATGTTTAAACCCCATGAAGTAGTTCAACTTGATCAATCTTAAGATTTAATGTTGATAGGTATACTATTCTATTAGTCACGATTAAGCTATCGCTTTCTTGGGGTCTATAAATTCCCAAGTGAGCTAATTTTTATCAAGTCTAATTCTTACTTCCTTGATTTCTCTATTGCGGGCTTTATCATTGAAATCCTTCTTGAATTTAAAATCATCTGCGTGAAAAAGAGAAGTTGACATCGATCCTAAATTAGTTTTCTCCCTAATAAGTATAATTTTACGTTTAACTAAATCACGAATCAAAGTTTATACAATATTTGTTTTATATTTATACATATTTTTATAAACAAATACGAGGCGTTCCAATGGGACAACATTTCTCGGTCCCAATATCTAATGTCTTTACGCATAACTTCAAAAATAATCTGTTGGATAAGACTCCATTGAAACCAAAAATGTACCTACGTTTCTTGGATGACATATTAATAATCTGGAACCATGGTGATAATGAAATAGTAAATTTCTTAAATGTAGCTAATCGAATGAGCGAAATCCAATTTATTTAAAAAACGGAATCATCAGGTGAATAATCATTTTTTGATGTCATATTATTTATAAATGGTCAAAAATTAGGAAGAGATATTTATAGGAAGGATAACTATTCAGATATCCTACTTAATTTCAACTCCAATGACTGGTATCCTATGAAAGTTGGTATCTTAAAGTCATTGACATTAAGACGACTTAAGGTAAAATATAGAAGGCATAAGAAGTTATTATTAGGGAGACGACGTAATATATTCAAGGCTAAAGGTTACCCTCTTCATTTAATAGATGCAAGAATGATGGACGTCGTGAAAAAAATTAAATCCTAGCTTGAGATACATAAAAGCGAATAAGGAGAAGGAAGAGCGGAAGGTCATGGTATTACCGGATTCTATATTAAGTAAGAAAGTGAAATCATTAGCTTTACAAAAATATATATAAGGACCGTTTTAAAACAGTCCCTTAAACTAGTCACTATACTTCCTAACCAAGAAAAAGGTTGAACACTTAGAAACATCACGAGTGTATGTGATACCATGCAATGATTAAAATCTCAAGTATGCTAGTGAGACCATGCGCCCAATCAAAGCAGAAAGAGGTGATATAAAACTACGTGTAAGTATGGAGATATTGCTAAATCTGATCTTGCTCGTCATGTAGCGGAGACTGGGCATACTATCAACTGAGAGGAATGCAAACGCATAGCAATATGTAGTCGTAATAAAATCTAGAGATGATATTATGAGTGAAACAGTTGTTGAAAAATCGTTAGGTCCGATTTGGAATACCGCATTAGCTAATGGCAAGAAAAGGCGATTGCATGAATTGGAAACTAAAGCTAGCTCTAGTAGAAGATAAAGAACATCGGATTAAGATTGACTAATTCGTTGTCTTATTGTTCAAGTAATGAATATTCAATTATTAGTAATATAATCTTTCTAAATTTCATCTCTAACTACTCGTTTGATTTTAAAACTTAGAGATTGAACACTATTTTTTTGTTTTGCACACCACCCAACTTATTCAGATTATTCTAATAATTCAATATTTAGATTTTATAATTTGTCTGACGCATGCAAAATGTAAATTAATGTCTATTGACTGCAGTTTCATTTAGATGTACGTAAATGTGTATCCATTATATGTTAACGAAGTTTTTTAGTTATGTATACACATACACTAGCACCTGCGTAGCGTGCGCCTATTTAATGGTATGACAATCACTATTATTAACTAGTCTATCTTGAGTGCAACCCTAGTGGTTTGAATTGAAATTTAACATGTGCATTTATCTTTCGGGCTTCTTGTTTTATCACTCATGGCATGTTTTTATGACCAGTGTTTCTGGATAATTGGTCTTCCCCCACCAGAAAGTGTGAGGGCCATCTCAGTTACGTCATTTTATATTGAGTGTATAAAACAAATTGTAACACGCGGCTCCGTGTTACAACCCAACGAAGATCAATTTTTACAAACGCTGTGCTCTTTAAGGTCAAATATTCGAAATCTGTCCTTAAACAATATTTCCCTTAGCTGTGATTTTAGGAACAATCCTTTCTAGTCTCAAGCAGTTTTAACCGATATTTCTTAAACTGAAATTTTATGTGTAATTAATAGTGTTTTTATAAAAAGAACAGAACCGCGCTGGGAACGAAAAAACACGCGGTGGATTATTGGTCATAGTGAACTTATTCCTATTAGTTTGACGATTTGGATTATCCGAACTTCAGAGAACAATATATTAATATCATGTACTGAGATAGAATCGTTACAAACGGTGATCTTAACACTTGTGAGTTGTGTCATTGAAGTCCTTAAACGATTTACATTCTTTTTATAGTGATAACCTTTAACGATGACTTTTTCCATGTATCATTTGTTTTAAATCGATGGCATAAATGTTGAGCAATTCAGACCTTTTTACGCGAATAACTGATTGAGCATAAAACAATCTTCTATGATAAACTTAAATCACTTTTATTTTTGACGTCTAGAAGACGGACAATTTAGCTTAATTGTGAAAGACATTTAAATCATATTTTTGCATAAAAACCATTTTTACAGCTGACAAACATATATTCAATTTAGACTAACTGAGATTAGTGTTTAAGATATAATTTTACATTAAAAAATCTGTATTATTGCCATCCAACTCCTTCAATCCAGATTAACAGTGAATTATATTTATGTGCTACATTGGTGTAATATATACATGAAACCTTTCTTCGGCCTTCTAATATTAACCATCTGAAAAGGAACAGACTGATTGAATGCTCGGGTACTAATAATAGCAACCATTGATAAGTAGTAGTGGTACAAAATCAGGAACGAGATAGCAATAGCGAAAACGACCCCTACAAAATAGTTAACGCCTGCAATTGATAAATTATTATTCAGTTACTCGGGTCTCAATTAGTTAGATGAAAATAACAATTATGAAAGTGCACACAAACACACATGTGACACGCGAATATCTAATGAAAGGTCAGTCTAAAGTATAAAATTTATGGCTAGATGAAACAACGCGTTTGCTTCATTAGTTTTGTTTGTTAAACTTGCGAGGTATATTGCGACTGATGAGGGCTCTCGATAAGTTTAGCCGAAATATTTGTGTAAATGAAAACTACTAGAACAATTAAATCTGTGTTTGTCAAAACGCAGATCAGGAAATTTCACTTAATCCAGCTTTGCAGAAACAATCTTCATTCAAGTTGAATACTGAGTTTGATTTTTCGATGTTTTATTTGAATTTGCAGAGATTTAAGAGCAAAATGTCATATTATCTGATTTTATAAATACAATATATTTTCCTTGAATAGTTTAAATGAAACATGTTTCCATATGCATTAGGGGATTCATGAAGTGAATATCCATTTGTATTCCTTCTTTCGATAAACAAGTGAGAGATGTTCTTATCTGTCCAAAGTCCTTAAAAATTGATAAATGCAAGCATTTATTGAAAAGTTTGATCGTCGTTTAAACTATGGCTCCCAACTTGCGGAAAACTGAGATTGAAAAACATTGTAGAAAGATTTTTAAATTCAAAGACAACACTGACTGATGAGAATTATCTAATTATGAGTAAAATGAGCAAATTAGAATCCGATGTATTTCTGTATGCATCAAAACAAACATCTGAGAAACGTAATGATGATCTTACCGAAAAAATTGTTAATTTAAAACGACATGAAATGCGAACGTAGATAGGATACGAGTAGCAGTTCAACAGAAGATAGAAATAGCGGAAATGACAGCAGATTAATTTATGCGAGGTTCGATTTCTAAATCCGGAGAAGAATTAATGAATGTCATCATGGAGAGCCTTACAAAATCCAAACGTTACTAGTGTTTCACTGCCATAAAACCATAAGTCGTTCATTATTATATGTGGAATATAAAATATGTACTATATATACTAGCTAATGATGATTCTTAACGTAATGCGGGAAAGGACAAGTTAACGCTTCCCCAAAGTCGGAAGGCAAGATGAATGATTCAATCAAAAGTACAGCTGAAGCCATTACTGTAAAATGCTACCATGATGGATGGAAATATGATTGACCGAGGTTTATTATTCTAAAATTATCCAACTGACCGCTGAACACGCAATTAGAAACAATAAACAAAATAGGTATGTTTACTACTTTCCACAAGGTGCTCAAATAAAGGGATAAAACCTTATTATAAAATAAGCTAACAACAGAAAATAGACTAAGAAGTCCTATTTCAACGACAACGCTTTTCTGGGACAGTGATATCACAGATGCAGTATCTGTACCTAAGTAATTATATATTAGATGTTGTGAACCTAGTAACAAATAAGTTCAATTATGACCGGAAGGTTTAAACAAAGAGAGCATGAACGGCAATTTGGTTTATCCTTCTGGTCATGATTGAACTAATTTGTTACTAGGTCGCAACACCTAATATACACTTGCATATATTTTAGTTAACCTCCGCAAACAGTTATTAATAAATGTGGAAGAAAATGGAAAAACCAGAAGCTTTGTCACAAAGATAAAAAATCGAACGGAATTGAATAAATAAGCAGATTGATAAATTAAATGGGACTCTTGATGCCACCACAGATAATTATTGTAAAAATATTCTTTTTAACGCAAATATTAGCAGCGTTAAGATAAAAATCCTTACTCTGTGAAATTTTTGATTGACAAATAAATTTAATTAAAGCATTTTGGCCGATACCTGGTTTAAAACAGAAATTTAGCACTGGGAGCACTCCAAAGGTCCTATCTAGGCCTGGTATGACTTCAACAGAAAGTCCTCGCAGAAAATGAAGCAGTCAGCACGCTTGTGGAGGCAACCTTCAAAATGCAGAAATGAATATACAATAATAAATATTTGTATTTTTGTTTTACTAAATGTTTCCGCTTGTAACGCCTCAAGAAATATTCGCCGACATATTGCCTAAATGAAATTCAAATTTCATTTACACGGAATCAATTAAACCAAGCAAAATTTACCGTTAACCAATGGCGTGCGAGCTTTAGTTTGCCCCTCTATATAAGCACGACCCATTAACCATGTTTTTCATTATCGCGTTTGGTGCCTCCTGCTGTGCACTACATGTGCTTGCTTTCTCACGACATATTGACTGTTTACCTACGCTGACTTCTGGCCTGGCATTAAGCTGAGTTCTCTAGTCACTGGGATATCACGCCAATTTTATTGCTGCACAACTAGTGAAATGGGTCAAACATCTAATTATTAAAACTCTACGTGTGCCAGTCACCACGGTGTTGCCGCAGATTATCAACTAGACATTTCTGAGCATTCACAAATCAACAAACCCTCTGGTTTCGACGCCACAACGAAGGAACATCAGCATATTCAACCAGAGCCGGCCTCAAGTGTCTAAGGATACTTCTAAACACTAATACACTACCTAACTTTCTCGGCATTTGACGGAGAACGCAATTTCCGGTCCTAATAAGGGCCCCTAACAGTAACTGTATTTAAGCCTCCATGGCACTTAACTTCTTTTTAACGTCGCACGGCATTTACTTAAAGACGGGACGTTTACATGCTTTATACAAGCAAAATCCTATAAATTGTTCATTAAAACTAATGTATATGTCTTAACTAAAACAAAATAGCTTCTAACAAACTGGAAAACATAATACGAGTATAAACTTCATAAATGAACACTTTGACATCGGAGATGACACATTAATAATAAATACTGTTGGAATCCGCATAAACGTCCCAGCCAATATAGACGAATTCAACATTGAGGAACATAAATTCAAAATGATCAGTTTTTCCTTTTATTGTAAGGTCAGATAAGTAAACAAAAGTTGCGATGGTGTCCTCATATTTTCTCAAAAATACATTTCATGCCAAAGGGCTACATATTAGTTGTACTAATGCTCCAATTTATATTTATTTACTGAATTTACCAATTTAATCATAGCTATGGTTTATAGAAATACTTTATGCAATCTTAACCGATGACATTCTTTTTGTTAATGCCTTCCAAACTATTCTGAATGAGATTAAAACTTCTGAATGAATGTGGTAAATAATGGAACAAAGTGTAGCTGAATCAAGCATCCAATAAAACAATAGTTAATTTATTTATGAATAGGAGGTGTTTGGTAATTCTATTTGCCATAGTCACAATACAATTGTAAAAGGTTTTGAAGCTAATGTAAGAGGTTCTGCGAGCTAGTTGTTTATTTACTGCGAAATTATCTTTCTGCATAATATCTGGTAGCTGTAGTTACGATCCGCGTTCATACTTATTTCATGGCCCTTTCCCGAAGGGTGATGCGAGAAGGCCACAGCACCAAGTCATAGTTTTATTAGTTATAATGTTATTAAGCAAAGAAATGGTAGTCACAATAAGAACCACAAATAATTAGTCCACTGTACGCTAGGTTTTGAGTGTTAAATCACATAAATCCAATGAACTGTAGGGTTTCGGATAAATGATTGAGAAATACCTAAAATATTAATCATTAATTAGTTAAACTGTTAGAAGTTATGTAAAAATGGTTAAGGCATACAATACAAGTAACTCCTGCGTTTGAGCGTTAAGTCACATAAATCCATTGCAAGTTACCTGCGTATTGCGTGCAGGTGTGTATTATTATTAAAAAACCCTATTAATTACAATTAAATTTGCAGTTCAAGAAATCTCAATTAAAACTGCTTCAAACTAACAGAGATTGTTGCTAAAATCACAGTTAAGAGAAATATTGTGTAAAACCAGAATTAGACTATTTGAATTTAAAGAGAACTATATTTGTCAAAATTGAACTTCGTTGGGTTGTAACGCGGAGCCGTGCGTTACAAAATTATCAGTCTAATGAATGCCAATGTTTCCAGGCCAAACTCCAATATCCCTTCATTTTTCCGGATAATTTAACGATTAATGCTATATTATTTGGAACGTACTTTTCCAGGAAACTTTATATTATGTCAGCATGGTTTTACGGAAAGTTATTCAACAATTCGGAACATTCTATCCATTTGGCAGTATGTTATATTGTTTGAGAAGAGTATCGATGCGCTAATAGTCTTTACTTTTAGCTCAAAGCCTCTGACACTATGTCATTTGAAGCTATTATGGAGAGGAACAGCTCATAAAGTATTGATTTATTTATCTTTAGATTATTTATCCATTCTTTATGTAATAGAATCCTGAGTATTTAAATGAACAATGTGTGATCCGCAGGTATAAAGCTAGGGACCGATTCTATTTAAAAATGGTAGGACATGCAAATATTCTGATGACCAAAAAATTGTCTAACTAAATCCATCCAAAATTTGTGTATAAGAATAAAAAATATAAGGTAAGTTCAAGGTAGGTAATTAAAAACAATAGGGTTGAGGATTAAATGCAAAATCACTATCACTAATAACCGAGAAGATGACAGATTTTAACTACGTTTATTTTCATGATTTTGTTCTTACAGATCAGTTAACAAAAGTTGCGATGGTCTCCTCATTTTATCTCAAATATTCATTTCATGCTAAACTGCTGCACACTAGTTGTACTAGCACTCTAATATACTTTTATTGATACAAGTTGACAATTTTATCCTGACGGCGGTTTATGGAACCACCGTATGCAAGCTTAACCGATGATAATTTTTGCTTAAGCCTTCTAAAGAATTTAGAATGAAGATGTATATAATTTTATTACTAAAATTAAGTGCAACCCTAGGTTAAGATGCAAACTACTGAACGCTTATGATAAATATTGGGAAAAATAAAACTGTTAGAACCATAAAATAAAACAGACATTGAATTTATTTATGAACAGGAGGAATTATTTGACAATTTAATTTGTCATACTCAGAACAAAATTAGCAATCAAATGTATGCCAATATTTCAAGACCAATCAATACTATGCTAATATTTTAAATTTCATTGAAAGATTATTACAATATCAAGTGAAATATTCGCTGCCGGTGTAGAATCCCTTTAGTCACTACCGTAAGAGAGCCTCTGAGATGCCAGGACCGGATAATCCATATATGCGATATGACAATCTAATTTGGAACATTTACGATCCGCTGAACTATCTTTTAAACTACATTCCTTAAGTCCACATACTAATTGCTCTGTATCCTCAATATTTAATAAACCAGCCATAATATTTGAATAAGATTTCTTGCAATTTATATATTATAACAGTAAGAGTGCTCACCCAAATACGCTGATATCCAAAGTTGACAAAACGACACGGTAGTGACCTTGAAAACAAATATCCACGTCAATTACCTGAAGCAAATTTGAGATACTTCTCAATAATGTGTATTAAGAACGATAGATGGATGCAAAATTCAATAATTTATGAGCAAAGTATTTTCAGATACAACCACGCAGTAAACCGTACGTGAAACTCAACAACTCAGATAAGACTCTTTTTTCAACATGCTCCAAGACAAGTCAAACACTTCGAAAATATGAACAAAAGAAACTTCCAAAAAAATTTACAATATTCTTTAAAAACAAAATATTGTTTTACGAAACCAGCGATTACATCAGCTTCCAAAAATAAAATTTGATTTATTTTTATAATAGAATAGAATAGAATAGAATATCTTTATTTGGATTCAAACCACACATGTTCCATCAAATAATAAAATTAGAAAATGTACAATAAAAAAAGATATCACATCACATATATATGTGCAATTAGTTGTACTGTACAATTTATCAGCATCAGAAAGTTCAGCTGTAAAGAGTGATAGATTCTTCATCAAAATTAGGAAAATTTAAGGTATAATTCGAGTATAAAATTTTGTAAGAAAAAAGAAAACCATGACTAATAATTGATTGTATGCATTGTTGATTAACAAGATGATATAATGCATAACATTTCAGCTTTAATAATACAAAATTTGAAGATAGAATCTCAGGAGAAATTATGTTGCTGAAAAAAATTAATCCTGTCTTTTATTTAACCATGAGGAGTTAATTGATGTCCAATAAATTAATTAACCTCCGCACCGGCAGACTTGAACTTTTGTCAGCATAATTTTGCGGAAAATAATTAAACTACTCAGAACAATCTATCACTACGTTATAATGATGGATGAGAACAAAATCAATGCATGACTAGTCTTTAATTTTATCTCAAAATCCTTTGACACTATTTAATTAAAATATTTTATGAAAATGATTTATCTTTAGCTTATTCAACTTTTATATTGCATGCGACACACCCAGTTCCAGCTCAATGCCTGAACATGCTTCTTCTGCTTGCATAAATCCGGCTGCAATCTGTTTATCCATAAGACTTCGTATGTGGCTAGCTCTCTTTTGTTATTGCATTTAATAATTATTTTTAATGCAACGTCTGGAGAACATACGTGCGATGTTTCGACGATGTGTTGCGCAATTGCAGACGTGGATTCACCATTTTATTTAAAACAGGCGTTTAAGTTACAACGTTTTCTCATTCGAGTAATTAACCGTCTGGTCGATTGGCCTATGTAAGTTGTTCGACAACTCGCGCATGTATATTGGTAAATAATATATTATATCGACATTAACGGCTGTTTCTGTTTGATTGCTGTTAAAGGCAAGTGTGTTACCCTAAATAACACTCGTAGTTTATCTGCATTAAATGTGCGTTTTAATGCTGCTTCAACTTTCTTTTGTGATATTCGTGAAACTGCATCCCCTTAAATGGGATGTTCAGATAGACAGCTTTCATTTCTGGCCCGTAATACGTCTGTTTCTGTTTAATTTAACTTTTAATAAGTGATTCAAATAATTGTCTGGGATAGCCATTAGACATTAAATCGTTAATTGCTTTATTATATTCATTTCCTTTTGAATCTTGACCAACCAACCTGGCAATTCTTGATAAGCAGCCACGAACTGTTGATAATTCATATTGAAACGGCACAAAAGTGCTGTAATGCAAATACTGTGCAGACCATGTTGGTTTATGATAAATAGTTCTGTTTAATTTACTATTAGTTGCTTTCTTTAATATTACATCTAGGGTAGGCAGAGGATCATCTTTCTAGTGCTCTGAAGTGAAGCCGATATTCTTATGTGCTTTGTTGAAACTTTGAAGCAATGTTCGTGATTGCGACCTGTTCTTAAGTACAAGAAATATATCATCCATGTACCGTATATATTGAGCACATTTACTTATGTCACTCTTTAATGATGTATTTTCTAGGTGCCCTAGAAAAATCTCAGCCAACACTGGAGATTAGTGGCTTCCCATTGCGACACCATCAGTCGGTCTGTAGATGCTTCTATTAAAACCAAATCGTACGTCTTTCGTACATAATAAGATAAGCTTGCGTAGAGTGTGATCTGGCACCGGCGACGGTAATATATCGTGCTCTACCGCTTTGTGGTTTATTGAAACTTTAAAGCAGAGTGTGACTAGTTAAATGGCTAGTCCGTATACTTGAACCATTACGTAAACTAATAGGTAACTTTTTGTTTGCCGATTCCTTTGAGATTGTAAACAAAATTCAAGATATAAATGTTAAGAGCAAGGTTTAGTTTTCTTTTGATGTTACGTCGTTGTTTACAAATGTTCCAATTGATGAAACCATTGACATTATATGTCAGGCCAAGCTCTGACGTGAAGCCGATATTCTTATGTGCTTTGTTGAAACTTTGAAACAGTGTTCGTGATTGCGACCTGTTCTTAAGGCCAAGAAACATATCATCCACGTACTTATGTCACTCTTTAATGATGCGTTCTCTAGATGCCATAGAAAAATCTCAGTCAACACTGGAGATAAGGGAGCTATCCACATACGAAGCCTTATCGATAAACAAATTTCAGCCAGATTTTAGTCAGGTACAATTTTAGATATTGATGCTCCTGTTTGGGATGGAGATAGCAAACTATTCTTTATGCGCGAAGACTCCGCTTTCTCCCCGTTTCTAGCTTATGGCAGTCATCAAAAGCTGTCAAAGAATTTTGATAATGTACCTTCTGAATTGCAGTGACATATTTATCCGAAGTTTGAGGCCATTAGGAAACTACCAAATCCCATTTTGGCCCTCCAAAATGAAGAAGAATCTTTGCTGGAACAAATAATAAATAAATATGCGCAGTTAGTCATGTTAAACCTTGGCCACATTGAGATTTAAATGGAATTACGGAAACTTCGGTATAACACCAATAATTCTGTCCATGAGGCTAAGGTTGTTATTATTAACAATCTTCCACAGTCACTAAAACACTCTCTCTATAGATGACTTATCTGAGAGATGCGAGTTAGAATTAAGGGTTTTGGAACCCAAGTTAAATTCGTCATCCTTCTGTTCTTCCCACAGGAAGATAGGATCTCCTCTTTAGCGAGGACAGTAGCGAACATGGCTAAGGTTCTAGAAGCATTGGATATAGGGAAATCCGAGCTAAATCAGGTGAACGCTCGAACAAATTTTACGCCCAAAACATATTATAACAGTGGGCGGCGATCGAAATCATCGTAATTATTTAAAAGATATGCGCAAAAGAACTGGTGCTATAATTACCAGAAGATTTTTCATTCATGTCGAGTCTGTCTCTGTCGTTCCGAAGAATTTTTGAATGAAAGCCAATTTCCACAGTTGACGGGAAAGTCAACAGAAAACAAGCGCAGTAGTGCTTCAGGATCGGGAAACTTATGGCGCAGGAAGTAGAAGACCTTACTTTGTGCGCATCAGCGGCATCAACGGCGCCACAAGGAAGAAATCGCTTACAATCCGGCATTCCTATTGACTCTTTTCGTCCACTCCGAATTTGTCACATAGATATCCAAACGGACAATGTCAGTCGCAATCACCAGCCTACTTGTTTGCATGACCCGGCCAAACAGCCCAACGAACTTCTGCATCTTCTTGATTTCAGAACTGGCGAAGAATTCATCGTAGACACAGGTGCAGCAGTCTCAGTTCTCAAGGTGATTCAATGGCCGAGATGTCGCTAGGCGTTCTACTCGCAACAGCTACAGGCGAGCCCATACCTACTTATGGCTGTCGGTATCGCACACTCAACATAGGTTTACGGCGTGAATTTACTCACAACTTCATCGTCGCCAAGGTCTTACACAATATAATAGGCCTTGATTTCCTTTTGAAATTTCGGCTCATTGTTGATTTTGCCAATCAAAAGATCATCGACCCCTCCACCGGACTTAAGCAAAGTTTTTGGACACTTGTCTCCGAGCGTTTGGAGTTACAGGTCATTCAGCCAACCTCAGTGCATCATTCAGCAGAGATATCAGCAGCTCTTCGAAAACACAAGTCGCTTTTCGATCTCAGCAAGTCAGAGCTACGAGTCTCCAACACGATGCATCTTATCGTCACAGAAGGACAACCTATTGCACTCAAGAAGCGACCACTGGCTCCTGCAAAACTGAAAGCTGCCCAAGAGGAATTTTCAAGGCTTTTGGAAGAGGGAATTATCAGACCATCGAAAAGTTCATGGGCGTCACCATTACACTTAATCTCCAAATCAAACGGATCGTACAGAGCCTGAGAAGATTACCGCAAGTTAAATTCAGTGAGAAAATCTGATGCATATCCTATTCCCAATATTAACACCTTGAAAAACTCAACGGAAGAAATTTATTCTCAGTGATTGACATCAGGCAAGCCTACCATCACATCCTGCGGTCATCACTCCATTTGGTCGTTTCGAATATCTTTACATGCCTTTTGGACTTAAGTGTGCCACCCAGACATTTCAAAGATTCATAGACAACATAATTCGTGACGATGCCGCTTAATTTATTTCATATCTCGATGACAAAATTGTATTCAGTCGAGACCTAGAATGTCATGCGAAGCATCTACGAAATGTCCTCCCAAGCTTATCCAACCATGGACTCAAGATCAAATGTGACAAGAAGCAGATTGCAACTACATCCGTGGAATTCCTAAAGCATCTTATCACACCACAAGGTATTCAACCTTTGTCATCAAAGGCGAATTCAATCAGGAATATCGAGTCACCGAAAACTGTTAACGAGTTTCAGAAAATTTTGGGAGTCATAAACTACTATCGCAAGTTCCTTCCCGGCCTTTCAAGACAACTTTATCCTTTGTGCAGGCACTTGCAAAATCGAAAATGGCTTAGCAAGTATTCCATCATTACTTGGTCATCCAAAGACGAGGAATTACTTCGACTCGTCTTTAGCTCTTTAGCAAATTCTACAAAGCTAACGCATCCAAATTTTTAACGACCATTTCTACTCACGACAGATGCTTCTAAAATTGCTATTGGAGCCACATTAGAAAAGAGTCTGACGGAGTTTGGGAGCCTATCAGTTTCTACTCGCGTACTCTCCAACCAGTAGAAACAAGATACGTCACTTTCGGTCAAAAACTTCAGCACCATTGGCAGCAGCAGATTTGTTGTTTTCACAGATCATGCACTATTAGTTAGCGCACATCGAAAAGCGACTTCAACTATCACCAAGTACTCTGCCAGAGTGGAAAGACAGCTTTTACGTCTAAGCGAATGGCAATTTGACATTTATCATGTCAAGGGCGAACAAAACTTCATTACAGACATCCTTTCCAGGCCAGACGTCTCGCTACAACCACCTTCGTCGTTACCATTCCCTGTCAATTCCGTTACAGTGAACCTGCACTAACACCATCCATCCAGCAAACGGAACAGAGCAGTGACATTCACATTCAAAGATCAGTAGCCCGTCACCTAACCAAGTACATATGCCGCCTCTGGGAAGACTTACTAAATGTTTACTTCACGGGTACGCAGCCCAACAAGCCAGTTCTGCCAACCAGACTTCAGAGAAAGGTTTTCGACCCAATTCACTCAGTTTCTCACCCAGGAATCTAAGCGACTGTCTGAATTCTCACAGATCGTTTCTGGGGTCACAGGCTAAGACTTAACGCTAAAAGATGAGTGTGGCATTTGCCAGAAAAACAAGATCACACGGCACACTCGTTCTCGCCTAGCCATCGTCCACATCGTCATAGTTCATCTGACAAAATTTCAAGGTTTCAGCTACCTTCTAAATATGATTGATAGATTTACACGATGGCCTGCGGCATTACCTCTTGGCATCATTTCTGCAGACGAAGTAACTAACGGTTTTATCTCTGCATGGATATCCAATTATGGTGTTCTCAATGAGGTTATTTCTGACAGATGAACTTGCTTCTCATCGGATCGTTTCAAAACCCCCTTGCGTTTCATTGGATGCAGCTTACGCCAGACGACTGCCTACCATCCACAATCTAACGGTATGGTAGAGAAAATGCATAGGGAAATCAAAGCTTCTTTAGCATCCTCGTCCATTAATGACAACTGGGTCGATGCATTAAATTTAAATCTGCATGCCATGCGTTTTCGCACTTGTGAATCCATTAAAACTTCTGCGTAACGACATTTATATGGAATGGATCTACGCCTGCCTAGTCAGCTCCCACGTCTACTATCCGCACAGAATGACCCACAAGACAAAGCTACCCGCCTCCGACTTCATTTCGGTAACATGTCTGAACAGCAGCTGAGACATACGCAAGGTCCAGTTTTTGTTCACCCGCAGCTCCACAGCCTCAAGAGAGTACTCGTTTGCAACGACACTGCTGTTGCACCACTACAAACAAGGTATCGCAGCTCGTACACGATTTTGCTCAGACAACACAGATACTTCATTATCGTGCAAGGTGAGACACCGATATCAGTAAGCATAGACATGTTGAAACCGTTTATCAAACCGCTTGATCCTGAGAGCATTCAACCTTCTACACACGTCTCAGGCTTCATCTGTCTACAATCTCAACCTAGCAATAGCTTGCTTTGCGTAACGCGTAACTGATGATTTTATAACATTAATTTTTCGCTATTTTGCGTATCAAAATTTTTAACTTTACGCGCACCACTTGCGCCCTATGTCACGCAACGTGACCTATGAATCCACATGATTCATTTTATTTTTCTCACACGCACTTGTCTCACGCGGTATAACCAGTTGTTCTTAGCTAACAATTGTGTAGCATTTTTAAAGAGTTCTTTGGTACTATGCCATCTCTGAGGCAATGTACGAGTACACTCTTTTGTGCAGTTATCTTTTGATTTCCATGTATTTATTTTTACATTATAATGTATGGCTCACATCTGAGCTCACACTGCCTATTTTGGTATGACCAGCTACTTAGAGCTAACGCATTTGTGTAGCAGCACTATATAGTTATCAGCTTCATATCATGGTACAAGCCACTTTCAATGCATATCTCAACTTCATCAGTTGCACAGTGACCAATCTACAAATATCATGACCACAACGTCGAGCACACACTAGCTTCTTTGGTCGTATACAAACACATTGACAGCGATACAGCCTGTCCAGTTTTTAACTTAAACATGGCAAATTCAGTGGTAATCTGCCTTGAAATCCTCACGCTGTGGCTGCCAAACATTACACAGTTCTATTTTGCCTCACGCGGTATGACCGGCCACCACAGTTTACAATTTGTGTAGCAATTCCTAGTGGTTATTTGGCATCATATGATGGTTGAAGCAACAAACAAGCATACTTCAGCCCAGCATTTACGGTATATTTTTTATATCTATGGGCAGAATAATAACCAGTTGCTTAATTTGGTTCAAACTCTGCCATGCATTACTTATCAAGCTTCGTCGAGAGGATTATTTCTATTTTTCTTTTTCCAGAAAGAAAAGTGATGTTAGGACTCAAAACAATTCGACGACATATTGCGTAAATTAAATTCAATTCAATTTACGCGGCAACAATGATAAAAAAGCGAAAATTGCCGTTAACCAATGGCGTGCGATCTGTCCAAACAAAGCTATTCAAGCAGGGTGAAATTACCATGCAAGTCAGTTGTCGCATTTGCCTTCTGCTGTGAGTTACGTGTGCGTGCTGTCTGCTTTCGTCACCTACGCTGATTTTTGGACTTACTTTAACACACATATTGGCAATTTCAGTCACGCTAATCTTGTTGCTGTACAACTAGTGAGACGGAGCAACATCTACAATTGATTCTTCAGTGAGCCAGCTACTGCAGAACTGCAACGAAATTACTCAGCTACTCACTCGCCACAGATGTCAACTCCACTACAGAAGGAGCAAGCACCCAAGTCAACCAAAGCTGGTCTCAAGTGTATAGGAGTACTTCTAGATACTGCTACATTAACTGAATTTCTTGGCATTTGCAGGAGAACGCAATACTGGTGTAGAGAACATCATAGATTCCAAGTCGTTTTCAGTTCTTATATATCCATTTGAATCTGATAAGCTAGAATTCTCATTCACGTCTATTAAATTCATGCCTGCTATATCTTGAGCTAATTTGCTTTTGTCCTGAAACTTAAGATTAGCCTCCATGCTGATCGTACATAATTATTAATTTTATAACTTGTTGTTAGACAAATGGACTGTGTACTTCTAACGTAGCAAAACGTCCAATCAAATAATCCGCAAAAAATAACACGTGAAAAATGGAATTATTAAATTATCTGTTCCAGAACGTCCCTAATATGTGCGATTCAAGAGACAAAATGATAGCAGGTGTATATTGTGAAGATTGAGTAATTATACACGTAAATTGGATAAAAGAAACAAATGCAGCTTGCTGAGGAATGTCAGGCCAATCAAGTTCAGATTACCAAAACTTAAATTACGCACAATTCAAATTATATATACTGTCAGGTATTTAAACAAAGAATGTAATAGAAAATAAACGAATAATTTCTTTTTAAATAAAATTCCTTTCAATCAGCCAAGGTGGTTTAAATTTATCAATAAATTTCACTTTACTTTTGTCGGAGGAAATATCTTTCTCTGTATACACAACCTTCTCAAAAAAAGACGGCCAGTAATAGACGTAATCATGATTCTTCGGCTGACTTCGTACTCTTCCTGAACGAGTTGTGAATAATGGCATTCCTGACGTCGATATCGCGCCCTGTACAGTTGTCACTGGCACTGCTAATTCGCCTGATTTTGACAGAACTTTATGATCTGGTAACTCGGTAGAACATGATGTCGACGTATTCAACAACGCGTCTTATGAAAGTTGCTGCTTTGAATTATGTTTCTGCGTGATTGGATTGCGCACATCAGATTCATCCACGGAACGATGGTCATTCAACTCATCTGGTAATTCAGTCCTATCATCAATCCAGATAAACTGTGGAATGCAACGATTCAAAGTCACACAATCCTCTATGTCATTTACATCTATGACAAAATTTTTGTCTGTCATCCTCTTGACATTATAGGGTCCTTTGAAAAATGATGTCAGACAGTTCTTCTTATTTTCATTAGTTATATAAACATGCGAAGCCGATCTTAGATCAGATGACACAAAGCACCCGGGCTTTACTTTTCTAGTCTTGGTCGGAGCCAAACGACACGTTTTATCTCTAAGTGCTTCTACAAACCATCTACATAAATAGAAGCCCAAACAAGACTACTTGGAGCTTCTATTAGAAGATCTCCAGGCAACCTTTATGGTTCTCCATATACTAACTCTGCTATTGAGGTTTCTAATTGTGCTCTATATCTGTTGCGCATGGCAAGTTATATTATAGGAAGGTCGTCTATTCAGCTTGTTCCACGAGTACACCTTAACGCAGCTTTCAGTTCACGATGCAGCCTTTCTCATTCGCTCGTGGACTGTATGCGCTAGTATGCAATACATTTGTTCTCATGATATTGAGAGATCTTACGAAAAGCTCTGACATAAATTGACTACCGCGATCAGTAGTGAATCTGTCTCGAGCACCATAACGCTATATCCAATTATGGAGGAACGCGAACAAGACTCCTTGCGCTGTCATATCTTTCAAAATCGCTACTTCGAATTGGCGACAAAAATGATCTACAATTGTTAGCAAATATTTGTGGCCATTAACCACAGGCATTTCGACAATATCTATATGTACGTGTCTGAACCGTCCAATTTGTATCCCAATATCCTGTATCACGATCCTGGTATGTCTCCATACCTTACATGTTTGACACTTAACACAGGCTCTTACCCATACCTGTATGTCTTTAGATATGTGCAGCCATACGTATCCGTCGTTAACTAAACGAATGGTGGTCATTATGGATGGATGTTCCATATTGTGTAGTTGTTGGATAAATTTGGCTCGTAACTCCAATGGCACATATGGTCGTGGTTGATTTCTGGACGTTTCGCATAACAACCACTTGCCACTCAGGAGCTTGAGAACATTATACTGGACTTTTGGACAAAATTAAGGTGAAGGGATCCAATCCTTGAACTTCCTCGATTTGATTGACTAAATTGTTTAGAGAAACATCTATATTCTTTAATGGACCTTGGCCTTTCAGCCCGACATCTGCTTCATTTGGTCTGCTAAGTGTATCGGCTACCACATTCTCTTTACCAACAATATGAGAGACAGTGAAATCGAACTCTGCTAACAGGATAATTTGGGAATTCACCCTTCGAGGGTAATTAAGCCTCGCTGTTTTACCAAGTATGCTGATCAACGGTTTATGATCTGCCAATAATTTGAACTGATGACCATCTAAATAATGCTCAAAATGTAGTACTGCGGCATACACAGCTAGAAGCTCTTTACTAAAAGTATCATAACGTTTTTCTCGATAATTAATCTTTCGGCTATAAAATCCAATCGGTCTTATTATATCCTTGACTCTTTTCTGAAAACCTGCCTCTAATGCAACATCTGAGGCATATGTTATGAGCTCGAATGGCTTCTCCCAATCTACAGGTGCTAGTGCGGTTATGTCATTTAGCACTCCCTTGGTCTTCCTGACTCAAGTTTATAGGCCAAGACTTCTTGATCGTGCTCTTTTCACGTGTGAGATGGCGTGTTAACGATTCTAGAATTCCGGCTAGACCTGGAATGAATCGACGATAATAGCTGATCATGCCCTAGGACCTTCGCAACTGAAGAGCATCCAATGTTACTCTTATTGGCTTTGACCACTAATTCATATTGTTCCATCCTGGTCAAAGCCGTTTCCAAATGCCTACCATGTTCATCACGTGAGTGACCAAAAATTATTTTGTCGTCTATATACACCCTTGCAAATGGACTATTCTGATGGATTACTTCAGCCAAACGCTATAATATATGACTGGGAATTTTCAAACCAAAAGACATTAGAAGAATTTCATGCGATCCACCTCCTGGAAATCTGACTGCGGTGAGTAGTATAGAATTTTCCTCCATCAGTATCTGATAGTACGCTTTCTGGAGATCTAAAGTTGAATAAACCTCATATCCCATTATGTCTCGGAGCAAAGTACTCTGGTTAGGGAGAGGATAATAATCACCCTTCGTCACTGAGTTTAATAGACGATAATTCCCACAAACCCTCCATTGACCCGGTTCAGGTTTGGGAACTATCACTATTGGGGAAGCAAAATTGAAATTTGACCTTCTACAAATCCCCTCTTCGCGCAATTGGTGAAATTCAGACACAGCAAATTGTTGCTTGCGTTGTGCCAACAGTTGGGCCTTTAGTGAAAAAGGCAACGGAGCCACCAATTCTATTTGGTGTTCTGCTGCTGTATTCAATCCAGTTCTTTTGGCACAGAATGGTTGAAACACTGCAAGATGTTTCTCGATGATGTCGGCAAAGTCATGTGCGACTGCCATTTGTGGCCGTCGTTGATAATCAAATGTGGGGCAATCTGCTTCCACCACGTCTGACCTAACTATTCGTAGTTCAGCCCCTGTATCGATAAGAAACTTCAGTCCAGTTAATTCATCTTTATTAATGAATTTGTTGCTGGGTAATCCGGCAATGTTTTCCAAATCTACGCTTAGGAAGAATCTGAATTTCTTGCCTTCTTTTTCGGTAATATTTGAACTTTTGCTTTTGCCTTAAGTATGCCTTTTAGAAGCATGTCTGGGAGCCTTTGCAATGGCTCCCCTCTTACGGCCCCTACTAGCGAGGGTATTATCCTTTTTCCGCGGATGGATTGCTCTCTACCGGTTAAGTGCTTCCTTTCCATTTGGGTCCACATAAACGCGGGTATATGCAATTCTCTCCTTCGCACTTTGCACTTCGTCCGTATTCACAATGTGATTTACGCTATCCGCGTGGCCCATCGAAGCGTTAACGCGAGCGACTCCCTCGACGCCTAGTATTTATATCCTGACTCTGAAGTTGCGAAATAGCTCTCGCCATATCATCCATTTTTCAATGTATACCAGCAACTTCCCCACATAATTAACGCACACTTTCTTGTAGCGTCAGGGTGGTTTCGGTATCTGCTCTAACTGGCTGCACCATGACAGAATCTGCCGTTACTGCATATACCTGTGGTTCCTGCTGTTTATACACTCCGTCTAGCCCTCTAAGTTTACTTGGCCAATCAACATTCATTGTTTCAAATACCTCTAATGTGGCTCTAGTCCTGGATAGTAGCTAAGCTGTGAAAATATAATTCACCACATTTCTATATATATTCAACCCGGAAGCTTTCGTACGAAGGCGTTCATAAAACTCTGATGGTAGTTGACGCCCCATCTTTTCTAGGCGTAATAATTCGCACATTTGTGCTGACATTCCAGACTGATATCTCTGTTTCAATAAGAAAAATTGGCTTATATTTATCAATAAATGTCACTTTAACTTTGTCGGAGGAAATATCTTCATCTACACTGGCTCAAATAAGGGTTCCCAGCAGTACTAATTTAGCCATCCTTGGCTCCTAACTGACTTTGTAACGTCGTACGGCATTTACTTGAAGCTGGGGCGTTTACACGAGTAATACAAGTGTAACGACACAAATTAATGGCCGACATATTGCGTAAATTAAATTCAATTTTATTTACGTTGCACCAATGAGAAAAAAGCGAAACTTGCCGTTTAACCAATAGTGTGCAAGTAGACATATATTACTATGGCATGCTATTTAAGCACGGCAATTTACCATGCAAGTCAGTTGTCGCATTTGCATTCTGCTTTGCGTTACGCGTGTGCGTTCTGTCGGCTGTCAATACCTACGCTGGTGATTTGATTTGTTTCACCAACAAGTGGCTACATCCGTGACTCATCTTGTTGCGGTACAACCAGCGAGACGAGCCAATTAATTGCAGAACTTGAACGAAGTTTTCCACATCGTGATTACAACGCGACAACAGAAGGAACCACAGCCAGAGTCAACCCAAGGCTCTAGGACATCTTCACACTCTGAATAATTCAGGAGAACGCACGACCAGGCCCTGTTAAGGGCCCCTATCATAACAATATCTATATTCAGAGCACCTTAACCGAGTTTGTAACGTCGTACGGCATTTACTTGAAGCCGGAGCGTTTACAAAATTGGCGACCGCGCCAGGATATTGATTATTGTTCTGATTTTTTTGGTATAAATAAAATTGACTTCCTTTTTCATTTATTTGGGATAAAAATAGATTAACATTTGCGTTTTCTTTACCCTGATCGTGGTCTTCTGGGAATTTTGTTGGGTATATATTCGTGGATTTCTGGTGAATTTTTTTTGGTGGTACAATAATAATACATTGGCATCAAAGGCCAATAGGCCCTCTGTTGAACTTTCCTATGTACAAAACTGCACCGTACGTACACGACAGGCTCAATTGCGGATAATTTCAATTTTGGAAACAGTTACTGTGACGTGTTTTTGTTCTGCGCTCATTCAACTGTGAAAGCTGTTTGTGGGTAAGCGTTTCGTTAAAGTATATTTATACATTTTCATATTGCTTATAAATTTATGCTTTTAAGATCCCGTAAGATTGTTAGAATGTCAGGTCCAAATTTAGATATTGATGTTCCTGTTTGGGATGGAGATAGTGAACTATTCTTTATGCGCGTAGACTCCGCTTTCTCCCCGTTTCCTGATTATGACAGTCATCAAAAACTGTCGAAGGTTTTTGTTAAACTACCTTCTGAATTGCAGCGACGGATTTATCTTAAGCTTGAGGCCATTAGGAAGCTACCTAATCCCATTTTGGGCCTATAAAACGAAGTAGAATCCTTGCCTGGGCCCACAGAGACAGAAGATAAACAAATATACGCAGTTAGACATGCCAAACCTTGGCCCCATCGAAATATCGAGGGAATTACGGAAACGTTGGTATGAAACCAACATTTCTGACCATGAGGCTAAGGTTGTTTTTATTAACAATCTTCCCCAAACATTAAAACTCTTTGCCAGACAGCTCCCCAACACTCTCTCTATAGATGACTTATCTGAGAGATGTGAGTTAGAATATAGGGTTTTGGAACCCAAAGTGAATCCATCATCCTTTTCTTCACCCCCGCAAGATGATAGACTCTCCTCTTTAGAGAGGACAGTGGCGAACATGGCTAAAGTTCTAGAAGGATTGGCCATTACCAAATCCGAGCTAAATCAAGTGAATGCTCGACCCAAATTCGTTCCTAAGCCCAATTATAATGGTAGGCGGCGATCGAGATCTCCGCAATCCTTTAATAAATATGCCCCAAAGAACTGGTGTTATAACCACCAGAAGTTTTTTATGCTTGCCAAGTTTGTCTTTGTCGTTCCGAAGAATTTCCGAATGAGTGCCAATTTCCACAGCTGACGGAAAGGACAACAGACCGCAGGCACAAGGGTGCATCAGTATCGGGAAACGTCTGGCGCAGGAAGTAGAAGACCGTGCTTTCTCAACATCAACGGCATCAACGGCGCCACAGGGAAGAAGCCAACTACAATCCGACATCCCTGTCGACTCTCCGTCCACGCCGAATTTTTCACATAGAGAACCAAACGGACAACGCCGTCGTAATCACCAGCCTACTTGTTTGCATGACCCGGCCAAACAGCCCAAAGAGCTTCTGCACCTTCTTGATTTCAAAACTAGCGAAGAGTTCATCGTAGACACAGGTGCAGCAGTCTCAGTTCTCAAGGATGATTCAATGGCCGAGATGTCGCTAGGCGTTCTTCTCGCAACAGCTACAGGCGAACCCATACCAACTTATGGCTGCCGGTACCGCACACTCAGCATAGGTCTACGACGTGAATTTTCCCACAACTTCATCATTGCCAAGGTCTCACATAATATAATAGGCCTTGATTTCCTTCTAAAATTTCGGCTCATTGTTGATCTTGCCAATCAAAAGATCATCGACCCCTCCACCGGACTTGAACAAAGCTTTTGGACACTTGCCTCCGAGCGTTTGGAGTTACAGGTCATTCAGCCAACCCCAGTGCATCATTCAGCAGAGATATCAGCAGCTCTTCGAAAATACAAATCGCTTTTTGATCTTAACAAGTCAGAGCTACGAGTCTCCAACACGATGCACCATATCGTCACAGAAGGACAACCTATTGCACTCAAGAAGCGACCACTGGCTCCTGCTAAGCTGAAAGCTGCCCAAGAAGAATTCTCAAAGCTTTTGGAAGAGAGAATCATCAGACCATCGAAAAGTTCATGTGCGTCACCACTGCACTCAGTCTCTAAATCAAACGGATCGTACAGAGCCTGCGGAGACTACCGTAAGCTAAATTCAGTGACAAAATCTGATGCATATCCTATTCCAAATATTAACACTTTACTTGAAAAACTCAACGGCAGCAATTTCTTCTCAGTGATTGACCTCAGACAAGCCTACCATCACATCCCGGTAGCACCAGAGGCCCGTAGCCATAGAAATTCCGGCTTGACGACCGGCAGGCTCAAGCTAGTCGACCCGGGATTGGTAACATGAACCTTGCCGGGCCATAAAGGGACAGCCATCATCCCGTTTCATGTGAAGCCTCGAGTTTGGTCTAACTGCACTGTAACTTTTGTTAAATGTGTAGTGACGGAATGAGAGCAAGCGTTCCAGACGTGAGGGGCAAGTTTCGGCTGCTGAAGGAAACTCTGGCCACTGGCATCTGGGCAGATAGTGCTCATCAGCTTTGGTTGGCAGACTATCTAGGAGAAGGAAAACTCAGAATAAAAACCATCACTAGGAATGGGCGACCTAGTGTTCTTTTACAGTCCACATATAACCATGACAAGTACAACTTACAATAATTACATACTGCATCGGCCGTCGCGCAGTATAAAAAGGGTCGCCTTATCTGCTGAGCCGTGCAGGGTGGATAAGCGAAAACAGGCTACTGCAGGCAACTCCAACTCTATATTCGATTCTGCGTCCTTTCCTTCCCCTTCCTCTTCTCAATCTTACAATAACTCTCTTTTAGATACTATAAATATGGTTGGTTTAGATCATAACACTGAGCCCAATACTAGGTTGCCAAATATCGAAAATGGTTCTTGTAGACGATCATTCATTAAACCTAAGTTAGGTTTTAACGTAGGCGCATTTAATGTGCGAACATTAAAACAACTTGGACAGCAAGAATCTCTTGCTCGTACGTTGGATAAATTAGAAATCGACATATGTTGCGTATCTGAAACCAGAATACAGGATCCTACGTGTATTACAGAACTAGTTGCACCATCCCTATCTACGCGTTATTGGCTTCGAACATCTGGTTCCACAGAGTCCTCTCAAGCCGGTAAATGGGGCGTTGGTATTGCCCTTAGCGCGCGAGCTGAAGCTTGCTTAATTGAATGGATCCCTTTAAATAGTCGATTGTGTGCGGCACGTTTAAATACATCTACTAAAATCAAAGCAAAAAACCGTTATCATCGTTGCCTCTTCGTTGTATCTGCATATGCTCCTACCGATTGCAGCACAGAAGAAAGCAAGGACGCTTTTTACTCCGAATTAAGCTCCTTACTAAGTAAAGCACGAAGTTCGGATATAGTCCTGGTTATGGGTGACATGAATGCTCAAGTTGGTCGCTTAAGCAACACAGAATTTCATTTAGGTGGAAGATACACTCTAAGCTCGACTCGCAATGATAATGGCGAACGGCTTTTGGATAGCTGCGCTGAACATAGACTATATTTAAGTAGTACAAATTTCAGACGTAGTGTTAAACGTTGTGCTACATGGCGTCCTCCAGCACCCGGACAACGGTGGACTCAAATAGATCATGTAGCAATTAGTTATAGATGGCGTGGTTGCATCCAGGATTGTCGCTCTTTTTGGAACACTTATGTCGACTCGGACCATGCACTTATCCGTTGTAGATTTGCTCTAAAATTTTCCGGGAAAATAATTAAGAATAAACCCCAAATTGATGTAGGCAAACTCGAACAACCGTCCATCCGACAAAACTATGAAAATATTCTTAAGGCTAATCTAACTGGTCTGAATAGCGAAAATCCGAATATACTTTGGTCCAAGATAAGTTCCACTATGCACAATGCAGGTACTACTGTATGTGGCATAGCAGGCCCCCGTAGAAATAATCACTGGCTCTCTGTAAAATCTATGGAGATACTCGAAATAAGGCGCCAAATTCCACCTGGCTCGACTCATAATAATACCCGTCGCAATATAAGACGCCAACTTAAGCGCAGTCTAAAAGGCGATCTCGAAAACTTTTGGAGCAGAAAGGCTGAAGAAATGGAAGTAGCTTTCGCGTCAGGTAACAGTCGCTGTTTGTTCCAACTTATACGCACAACAGGTCCGAGAAAGTTAAAAGTTAGCGAAACTATAAATGATAGTAACAACGAATTAATAACCGATAAAATAAGTCGTCTTGACAGGTGGGCTGAACACTTTAGAGATCAATTTTCTTGGCCACCCGCGTCAGTTCCGCTTCCCGAAAGCATGTCTGCATCAACAGTGTGGAATGTTAGTCCCGAAGAACCATCCGAGTTAGAAGTACGCGATGCAATCCTATCTCTTAAGCGCCGCAAAGCCGCCGGCCCCGATGATCTGCTTCCGGGATTGTTTAAGGATGGTGGCGATATAATTTCAGGAGCGTTGACCAAACTTTTTCATATTATATGGAATGAGGAAACCGTACCACTTGACTGGAATGAGTCGACCATCATTCCCATCTTCAAAAAAGGCAATCGTAATTCGTGCGATAACCATCGTGGTATAAGTTTGACTCCGGTCGTATCAAGGTTATTTGCTTCGATTATCCTACGTCGTCTTAGCGCTTCACGTGAATCACAAACAAGAGAAGAACAGGCTCGGATTCCGCGCAGGACGAGGTTGTATAGATAATATTTTTACGTTAAGGCAAGTTCTCGAACAGAGACATTTATATCACCGTCCCACAATAGTCGTCTTTCTAGACTTCAAGGGTGCATTTGATTCGGTGGATCGCAATGTTTTATTCCATATCTTGTCGAAAAGCGGTGTGCCCACTAAATTTGTTAATATTATACGAGCTCTCTACACAAATACTTCTGGTCGCGTTAAGGTTTACAACGAATTAACGCATAACTTTACAACCAGCAGTGGTGTTCGTCAAGGTTGTCCACTTTCCCCATTTTTGTTTAATTTTGTAATCGATGCTATTATGAACAACACTCTCTCACACATTCAGGACGCTGGAGTTGAAGTTCTCCCGGGAGATAAACTAGTCGATCTTGACTATGCGGACGATATCGTACTATTATTCGACAATCAGCATGCTGCCCAGACCACCTTAAATAGATTAGCAAACGTTGTTCCGTCTTTCGGTATGAAATTCGCACCCTCTAAATGTAAGATACTGTTACAGGATCACCCACCACTCACTCCAACGTTGCGACTGCAGAATGAAGATCTTGACATAGTCGACAGGTTTACATATCTTGGGAGCTCTATCAATAACGTAGGCAATATGTCCGACGAGGTGAGAATACGGATCGCGAAAGCTAGAGTAGCTTTCTCGAACCTTCGTCATTTATGGAGAAACGCGAATATTTCACTTTGCCTTAAAGGTCGTGTTTACAATGCATCTGTACGCGCAGTCTTACTATACGCTAGTGAAACTTGGCCTCTTAGAGTTGATGATCTGAGACGCTTACAGGCATTCGATCATCGTTGTTTGAGAAGTATAGCACATGTTGGTTACCAACAACGAATAACTAACGTTGACATCCGTAGACGTATTTTTGGATCTGACAATAAGTGCTCGTCTTTAGAAAAGCAAATAAGGCTCCATCAACTTCGTTGGCTCGGTCACGTTTTGCGTATGCCCTCATTCCGATTGCCCAATAGAGCTCTGTTCTCTCATCCAGCACCAAATTGGCGTAAGAAACAAGGTGGGCAGATTTTGATATGGCAGAAACAATTAAAGTTACTTACATCCAAATTGGGTAGTATAGGATCCACTCGTCTGCCGGGATGGGGTCCTCGTGCACATCACAGTTCTTAGTTAGAAACCCTTAGCGATATGGCAGCGAATCGAGCTCAGTGGCGATCTTGTTGCAGATGTATAGTAGAATCATCTTCGTAACTTTCTTTTCTTAGTAGGGCAAAGTTAGCTGCGAGGTTCGGTTTGTTTATGACGTGATACGGTGAAATCCGCAAGGAAGCTGTGTTGCTGATGTCGCCTTGCCCGAATGCTAACTTGGCCATAATGGTGTTGTGGAGAGGTTTAGTTTGCCTCATTTCTGTGAGTTATCCTGATAAATTTACTCATAGTAGCAAGGTTTTCCTTCTCTTTCTACCCCTCTCCCTCTCTCTTAAATCTCAATAATAATTTATCTAAATTTACTTATGGTTATATGGCAGTGAAGCATTAGTCACTTGACTTTTGTGTGGCTGGAAATGATGATGATGATGACCAGAGGATATCGAGAAAACTGCAGTCATCACTCCATTTGGCCTTTTCGAATATCTTTACATGCCTTTTGGACTTAAGTGTGCTACTCAGACATTTCAATGATTCATGGACAACATACTTCGCGACGACTCTGCTTATTGTATGTCATATCTCGATGACATTATGGTATTCAGTCCAGATTTAGAATCTCATGCGAAGCATCTACGAAATGTCCTCTCACGCTTATCCAACCACGGACTCAAGATCAACTGTGACAAGACGCAGATTGCAACTACATACGTGGACTTCTTAGAGCATCGTATCATGGCCCAAGGTATTCAAACGTTGCCGTCAAAGACGAATTAATTCAAGAATATCAATTCACCAAGGACTGTTGCAGAAAATCCTGGGAGTACTAAACTATTATCGCAAGTTCCTTCCGGGCCATTCAAAACATTTTTATCCTTTGTGAAGGCACCTGCTGAACCAAAAAGGACTAGAGCAAGAATTCCATCATTGCTTGGTCATCCGAAGACGAGAAATTACTTCGACTTGCCATCAACTCGTTAGCAAATGCCACAATGCTAACACATCCAGATTTTGAAAAACCATTTCTACTCACGACAGATGCTTCTGAATTCACTATTGGAGCCACGTTGGAACAAGAGATCGACGGAGTTCGGAAGCCTATCAGTTTCTACTCGCGTACTCTCCAACCAGTAGAAACGAGGTACGACACTTTCGGTCGAGAACTTCTCGCCATCCACGACGCAGTGCGCCATTTTATCAGCATCATTGGCAGTAGCAGATTTGTTGTTTTCACAGATCATGCACCATTAGTTAGCGCACTTCGAAACGCAACTTCATCTATCGCCAAGTACCCTGCCAGATTGGAAAGACAGCTTTCACGTCTAAGCGAATGGCAATTTGACGTCTTTCACATGAAGGGCAAACAGAACTTCATTGCAGATGCCCTGTCCAGGCCAGACGTCTCTCTACAACCACCTTCGCCGTCACCATTCACTGTCAACTCCGTGGCACTCAGTGAACCTGCACTAACGCCAGCTCTCCTGCGAACGGAACAACGCGGTGACATTCACATTCAAAGATCAATAGCCCGTCACCCAACCAAGTTCATATGCCGTCTGTGGGAAGGCTTACCAATTGTTTACTTCACGGGTACGCAGCCCAACAAGCCAGTTCTGCCGACCAGCCTTCAGAGAAAAGTTTTCGATTCAATTCACTCAATTTCTCACCCAGGAAGCCAAGCGACTGTCCGACTTCTTACAGATCGTTTCTGGGGTCACAGACTTAGGCAGAACGTTAAACGATGGGTCTCAGAGTGTGCTATTTGTCAGAAAAACAAGATCACACGACACACTCGTTCTAAGTTGCAACATTTTCGGTCTACTTCTCGCCTAGCCATCGTCCACATCGACATAGTTCATCTGACAAAGGTTCAAGGTTTCAGCTACCTTCTAACTATGATCGATAGATTTACACGGTGGCCTGCGGCATTACCTCTTGGCACCATTTCTGCAGACGAAGTAACTAACGGTTTTATCTCTGCATGGATATCCAATTATGGTGTTCCCAATGAGGTCATCACGGACAGAGGCACTTGCTTCTCATCTGATCGTTTCAAAACCACCTTGCGGTACATGGGATGCATCTTACGCCAGACGACTGCCTACCATCCCCAAGCTAACGGTAAGGTAGAGGGAATGCATAGGGAACTCAAAGCTGCTTTAGCATCCTCGTCCATTAATGGCAACTGGGTCGATGCACTACCTTTAGTTCTGCTTGCCATGCGTTCCCGTACTCGTGAATCCATTAAAACGTCTGCGTCACAACTCTTGTATGGCATGGATCTACGCCTGCCTAGTCAGCTCCCACGTCTACTACCGGCACAAGATGACCCACAAGACGAAGCTACCCGCCTTCGACTTCATTTCGGTAACATGTCTGAACTGCAGCCGAGACACACGCCTCGTCCAGTCTTCGTTCACCCACAGCTCCACAGCTGCAAGAGAGTACTCGTTCGCAACAATAATGCTGTTGCACCACTACAACCAAAGTATCGCGGTCCTTACCCGATTTTGCTCAGACAACCAAAATACTTCATTATTATGCAAGGCGCTACACCGACATCTGTAAGCATAGACAGGTTGAAACCGTTTATCGAACTGCCTGATCCTGAGAGCATTCAAACTTCTACACACATCTCAGGCTCCGTCTGCCCACAATCTCAATAACCTGCTTTGTATAACGCGTAATTGATTTTTTTTAACATTAACTATCAAAACATTGTATTTTAACCTTACGTTATTTTTTCGTATTTGTCTCACGTGGCATAACCAGCTGTTCTTAGCTAACAATTGTGTAGCATTTTTGAACAGTTCTTTGGTATTATGCCATCTCTGAGGCAATGTTCGTGTACATATTTTTATGCAGTTACCTTTGATTTTAATGTATATATTTTTACATTATAATGTATTTCTCACACATGACATCACACTGCCTATTTTGGTATGACCAGCTACTTGGAGCTAACGCTTTCGTGTAGCAACACTAAGTAGTTATCAGCGTCATATCATGGTACAGGCCACTTTCAATGCATTGTAACACGCGGCTTCGTGTTACAACCCTACGAAGGTCAATTTTTACAAACGCTGTGCTCTTTAAGATCAAATATTCTAACTCTGTCCTTAAACAATATTTCCCTTAGCTGTGATTTTAGGAACAATCTCTTCAAGTCTCAATCAGTTTTAATCGGTATTTCTTGAACTGAAATTTTATATGTAATTAATAGTCTTTTTATAAAAAGAACAGAACCGTGCTGGAAACGAAAAAAAGATGCGGTGGACTATTGTGTCATAGTGAACTTATTCCGACTAGTTTGCAAATTTGGACTATCCGAACTTCAGAGAACAATATATTTATATCATGAACTGATATAGAATCGTTACAAACGGTGAACTTAACTCTTGTGAGTTGTGTCATTGAAGTCCTTAAACGATTTACATTCTTTTTATAGTGATAACCTTTAACGATGACATTTTCCATGTATCATTTGTTTTAAATCGATGGCATAAATGTTGAGCAATTCAGACCGTTGTACGCGAATAATTGATTGAGCATAAAACAATTTTCTATGATAAACTTAAATCACTTTTATTTTTGACGTCTAGAAGACGGACAATTTAGCTTAATTGTGAATGACATTTAAATCACATTTTTGCATAAAAACCATTTTTACAGCTGACAAACATATATTCAATTTAGACTAACTGAGATTAGTGTTTAAGATATAATTTTACATTAAAAAATCTGTATTATTGCCAACCAACTCCTTCAATTCGGATTAACAGTGAATTATGTTTATGTGCTACATTGTGTGTAATATATACATGAAACCTTTCTTCGGCCTTCTAATATTAACCATCTGAAAAGGAACAGACTGATTGGGTGCTCGGGTAGTAATAATGGCCACCATTGATATGCAGTAGGGTTACAAAATCACGAACTAGATAGCCACTTCGCAAAGTACCCCTACAGTATATCTCAACTTCATCGATTGCACAAAGACCACTTTAAAAATGTCATGACCACAACGTCGAGCACTCTAGCTCCTTTGTTCGTATACAAACACATTGACGACGATCCAAGCTGCTTAGGTTTTAACTTAAACCTGGCAAATTCAGAGGCGATTTACCTCGAAATCTTCACGCTGCGGCTCCCAAACTTACACTGCTCTATTTTGCCTCACGTGGTATGACCGACCATTAGAGCTAACAATTTTTGTAGCAATTCCTAGTGGTTACCTGGCATCATATCATTGTTGAAGCAACCAACAAGCATATTTAATCCCAGCATTTATGGTTCATCATATTTTTGCTTAACTTGGTTCGAACTCTGTCATGCATTTCTTATCTAGCCTCGCAGAGAGGAATTTTTTCCTTTTTTTCAGAGGGGAAAATGTTGTAACGACACAAATTAATGGCCGACATATTGCGTAAACTAAATTCAATTTTATTTACGTTTCACCAATGAGAAAAAAGCGAAACTTGCCGTTTAACCAATAGGGTGTAAGTAGGCATGGCATGCTATTTTAGCACGGCAATTAACCATGCAAGCCAGTTGTGACATTTGCGATCTACCTTACGTCATGCGTGTGCGTTCTGTCGGCTGTCAATACCAACGCTGGTGATTTGATAGTTTCACCAACAATTAACTACATCCGTGACTCAACTTGTTGCGGTATAACCAGAGAGACGAGCCAATTAATTGCAGAACCTGCACGTCGTTATCCACATCGTGATTACAGCTCAACCATGGGAGTAACAACTCAACCAGAGTCCACCCAAGTCTCCAGAACATCTTCACACTGAACAATTCAGGAGAACGCATTACCAGGCCCTCTTAAGGGCTCCCTATCTGTAACAAATCTCTTTTCAGAGCACCTTAACCGAGTTTGTAACGTCGTACGGCATTTACTTGAAGCCGGGGCGTTTACACAAGTACTATTTTTATTGGTATTTTAAATCAAAATATGGGGTGTCTTTTATTAGTTATATTTTTATAAAACTGCACATTTGCATCATAATTCTTCTTGCTATCTAACGGGACTGTTTGCATCTAAATTTTTTAATAAAATCTTTTGAACTGTTTAAAATGTATTATCTAGTTTGGTATAGTTTAATGATACGCTCAAAAATGAATCTTAACGCTTTATTTTGCGTTTCTGATTCCTTTCATCAGGTTGGTTTTGTAAATATTCTTTTGAACTTTTAAAAATTAAATCCTCTTGTCTTATTTCGGATTAGATCACTAGAACAATTTATTTAATGTATTTTTAAATTTTACTATTGTTCACTAGGAACTGTTGTCTCTGATACCACTGTCTATTATTTTACCATCTTCTTTATTAACTATAGATAATAGCTAGTTACTATTTCATTCACCAATAAATAATCGTACTTTTAAGTTGTCTTGATCTTCTAAATTTTCGGGCCAGGTGCTTTTTATTGCCAAATATAAATATTTTGTTAAATTTTATCTTATTGCACTTGGTTCTCTTCTTGCCAATGATCTATTTACTTTAGATTATTCTAATCAAGGAGCCTTTATTATTTCTAATAATAAATTTTTATTTACAGCTAATGTCATCGTCCCGAGAAATGAATAGTTAAAATGGTGTTTATATCAATATGGAAACCTTGACTTAATTAATTATATAAATGTTTTTTATTTCGTATGCATAACATTATTATCTGCGTATTTTTTAACTAGCCACATGTGCACGTTTGGTTGCATACATGTACGTGTAGTTATATGCATTTTATTAAAATTGTATTTCTCTTAGACGAATATTGCTGTCTAGCAACAAAGCTCGTTGAAGCTCAATCTATTAGTGGATGGATCATCCACCAACAGAAAATTAGTCTGGTTGGGAAATCATGTCTGCTATAAATAAATAAATTTAGATTGACAACCTTGCTGATCGATTTATTCGCTTGATTTGGCTACGGTCATGTCTGTGAATGTCTGGTGACATTTATCTAGAGCAAAATTTAAGAGCCAAATAGTTCTATACCTTCATTATTTGATGTGCCATCACAATCGAATCTTGATTATGATCATGTTGTCCGCATGGTTAAATACAATGGGATTGGTGTTTACTTCAAGCTCGCAAACTTGATTTAAAGAATTGTTACCACCGCCCGCACAATTAATTATTGTTAAATTTTATTGCTTATATATGTATATGTGACGAAAGCTGCAAACAGTTAATGTTCGTGACTGCATAGAAATTGTGCAGTTGACATTTCCAGTCAATTTCAATGAATGCTAGAGGAGACTGGCCATCGGCATCTGGACTGATTCTGATCTTCAGCATGCGAGACTACTGGAGGTGAGAGCCGCATGCCTAATTTTACTTTCCATATATATGAAATGCGATTTGACCCTCGCTAGTCAGTTTGCAGTCGTACTCTGATGATGATCATGGAAAGTCGAAACGTATCAGTGCGTGCGACTGGCAGTAATTTTGCTATGTTGTCCGACGACTGGTTAAATACAGTTTGACTGGTATTTACTTTAAGCTCGCAAAATCGAATTAAAGAATTGTTACCAACAACTACGCAATTATTATTGCTTAATTGTATTACTTACATCCACTGTCTGCTTGAGTGCCGATGAAACTCAGGTGAATGGCTAGATTCGTAGTAGGTCACCCATGTCGTCTTATCATATGGTACCGCATTCTCATTCATCCAAAATGCGTCCAAATGGTCGCAAATCGCAAGGAAGCCTGTGAGAAACAGTTTCCATTGAGTTGCCTGGCTAACTGCCTTATCGAAATATGTTCTTCTGGATCTAACCATGCGGAAGACATTTTGTATGTATGCAATTTTTCAATAATTTCATTGTTAATTCTGAAGCATAACTTTCTTATTTATTCATTTTATTTAAGGCGTCAGTCTCATTTTGTTTTTGCAAAATGGAAAACAAAACCCTTATATTTTCCTGACGTAGTGTTCGTAGTTTTATGAATCTCGTCTGAAAATAGATGGATCAAAATTCATTTAAAAATGAACGAAACCAAAATGAAACAGCGTGAGTCAATCGCCGACCAAGTAGCATGAAATTATATAACAAGAGATGTTCGTGGCTCAGCAGTACTTTTAAACGAATGCATGTTATTGTGTTGGCGTAGAAGTAAGATGAGATTCAGGATACCTTTAGTTATACTCAAGAAGTTTCGATTAGATACGGTATGAATTTAAGCGCCTGTGAATCGGTTATGACAAGTTTCCATCAGGACCATTAAATCAAGCCTAATGGAACCCAGCTGCCAGTTTTCAACGCTTTGGGCTACTGAGGATTCCTGGTGATATACGAATCTGCTTTTATTGGAATTACCAGACTTACGAGCGTTCCTGAAGCTTCCTTTAGCAAATAAATCAAACAATTTGAATCGTCCGTCTATTTCGGTAAAATTTAAGTCCAAGATCCTGATTTTAAGTACACTTTTGTTCATTATTTATGCGACAGAGCCTTTGAGGATTACCAGCTGTAGCTGGTTGGGTCTGAATAGCTTTATTTTTTGACATTCTCCTGATTTGGTTGAGATCATTAACAGCTAAATTTCAAAAAGAATATATTAATATCAAAATTTACGAGCGGACCAGTTCTATTTGGCCATTATTGGATGCCTTATCACCGTCGAATGCTGTTGTAGAATAAAAGATGTTCTATCTGATGCACTATTTTGGTAAACCACCTAAACATGTTCCACAGACTTCCGAATAAATTTAACAATAATTGATTGCGCGGGTGGTGGTAACAATTATTTAAATCAAGTTTGCGAGCCTGAAGTAAACACCAATCCCATTGTATTTAACCGGTCGTCGAACAACATAAAAAAACTACCGCCAGCCGCAACGCACTGACGCGTTTCGACCTTCCTGATCATCATCAGAGTACGACGGCAAACTGACTATCAAGGATCAAACCGCATTGAATATACATGGAAATCAAATTTAGATATGCGGCTCTCACCTCTAGTCAGTCTCTGCATACATTGAACTTGACTGGAAATGTCGGCTACACAATTCTATGCAGTCACGAACATTAACTTCTTTGCAGCTTCTCACTATATATATATATAAGCAATACACGAATAATATTCCAATGAACCGCCCTAATAGTGTTCCACATGCACACACACAATATATATATATATATATATATATATATATATATATAACTGTATTAGTACACACTTGAAGGAAAATTTAAAGCTGGATGCTAATGTTCGTGACCGCATAGAAATTGTGCAGCCGACATTTCCAGTCAAGTTCAATGTATGCGAGACTGCTAGAAGTGAGAGCCGCATATCTAAATTTGATTTCCATATATTCAATGCGGTTTGATCCTTGATAGTCAGTTTGCCGTCGTACTCTGATGATGATCATGGAAGGTCGAAACGCGTCAGTGCGTTGCAGCTGGCGGTAGTTTTGTTATTTTGTTCGACGACGGGTTAAATACAATGGGATTGGTGTTTACTTCAAGCTCGCAAACTTGATTTAAAGAATTGTTACCACCACCCGCGCAATCAATTATTGTTAAATTGTATTGCTTATATATTTATATGTGGCGAAAGCTGCAAACAGTTAATGTTCGTGACTGCATAGAAATTGTGCAGCCGACATTTCCAGTCAAGTTCAATGTATGCGAGACTGCTAGAGGTAGGAGCCGCATATTTAAATTTGATTTCCATATATATTCAATGCGGTTTGATCCTCGATAGTCAGTTTGCCGTCGCACTCTGATGATGATCAAGGAAGGTCGAAACGCGTCAGTGCGTTGCGGCTGGCGGTAGTTTTGTTATGTTGTTCGACGACCGGTTAAATACAATGGGATTGGTGTTTACTTCAAGCTCGCAAACTTGATTTAAAGAATTGTTACCACCACCCGCGCAATCAATTATTGTTTAAATTGTATTGCCTATATATGTATATATGGCGAAAGCTGCAAACAGTTAATGTTCGTGACTGCATAGAAATTGTGCAGCCGACATTTCCAGTCAAGTTCAATGTATGCAAGACTGCTAGAGGTGAGAGCTGCATATCTAAATTTTATTTCCATATATATTCAATGCGGTTTGATCCTCGATAGTCAGTTTGCCGTCGTATTCTGATGATGATCATGGTAGGTCGAAACGCGTCAGTGCGTTGCGGCTGGTGGTAGTTTTGTTATGTTGTTCGACGACTGGTTAAATACAATGGGATTGGTGTTTACTTCAAGCTCGCAAACCTGATTTAAATAATTACCGAATAAATTGTTTTATCGATGTCACTTTGCGTAGGAGTTAAGTTGGTCTATAGTTTGTTGTTTAGACGTCTAGGTGGTCTCGTTTATGCGTTTTCTAGATAGGTCCATCTTTTTAGGCTAAGCATGGCCATTTTCAATTGATTCTTCTCTTTCGATATTTTGATCACAATTATAATATCTTTAATTTTATTATTTCTTTTTATCGTGATTTTGAGGCAGTGAAACACCGGCTTTATTTAAGTTTTATGCAGCTGTGAAATATTAGTGTTTTAAATACTGGTGTATCGATTATTTATGATTTAGATTTAAATGCATTTATGAATATAATATTGGTTCTATCTGGGTAGGTATTTAGGAATTCACGTATGTGTTGTGTTCAGTCCAGTACATTTTGCGAATTCAAATAGCATCAGAAATTAATTTGTAGAAAAACATCGATATTTCTTGTGGACTTAGAATTATTAGAAACGTAAGAAAGTGTAACAGTTACACTTTCGCGCATGTGAGCTTATTTAATAGAACTATTTACATACTCATTATAAGATTTTTCAGTTTTGCCAGCTTTTTGTGCGCTACTGAGAAATGACATATATCGTCGCACGCAAGAGGTTATCCAATTGTTGTACTGACATAAACTCTCCAAAAGAATTGTTCACTGCCTGACACGCCGGAACGCTCCACCTGTGCATTTTGTGAAACGCCATACACACATATACTATCTACATAGATTTTAGGAGTTTGGTGATTCGAGTTGCTTTCTGCGTTTTATTGATACAACATACATATAACTGCGGTCTTTCACCCATGGTGAGCTGCACAAATGCGTTGTCTATATTTACCTGTAACCATAGGATTTTTCGGCCTGATTACTGACTTGTCCTATCTGGTTATATTGTAAACGGGAGCTCAAGTCTACTTGGTACTAGTGGAATGCATGAATCTCGTATCATTTTAAATTTCAAGTTAGGCTTGTTCGCGGATTTACCACGTAGTGTGACTGCTTGAAAGCAAGCGGAACAAATGTGGTGGACATGTTTAGACTGCTGAAGAAATCTTTGTTCTCTCGCGACTGAGATGCCGATTTAAGGGCAGATGATGCTTACCAGCTGTGCTTGGTAAATTAAAAACTGAATAAGGCTCATTCAGTATTATTTTAAAACCAACACACAACCTTGTATATATTAAATAATTATGTGTACTAAAGCGACGGTAACTAAATGCTGATTTGCTGCTCTTTTGTCTGTCGTTATCCAAATCTCCTAAATGTATTTCGTATTGGCTATCATTCGAGCCTATTACATGGGAAATGGATGTTTTCCTCCGTTTCAACGCGTGATTGACAGCAATGATTTTCGCCGAAATTAGTCGAATCTACATTTAAAGTTGTTTTGTTGGCATGTGGATCTAATCTAAGAAGAGAACGCTGACGAGCGGAAACTGTGTTGAAATATAGCCCACTATGCTAACTGTTATTAAATGAATATTGGTTGCGCAGGTAATGGTAACAATTATTTAAATCAAGGTTACGATATTGATATAAACACTTGTCACATGATTTACATGCATTTGTTGATATTAACTAGTCATTGTATAATGTAGAAGAGGCCATCTTCCAGTTGACCACATTTGCCTCTACCGGAGTGGCTCAGTGGTTAGAGCAACTCATTCTGAAGCAGACGTGCCCATGTTTGAGCCCTGTCTGAAGAAAATTCTGGAAGTACGTGATGAGTTCCCAATTAGGACGCAACCGGTCTACTTGGTAAATTGCCTTATTACATTATGGAAAGATTTCTTAATCCTGACATATATATGCACAATATGGGACATTAGTCTGCATTTATATAATTAAACGAACATTGGTTGCACGAGTGGTGATAACTATTATTATAATCAAGGTTGCGGTCTTGATATAAACACCTGACCCATTAATTACTTACATATGTCGGTATAAACTAAGAATTGTATAGTGTAGAAAAGGCAATTCATCCAGTAGACCGGTTTCGTCCTTATTGGAAACTCATCATGTACTGGCCAGAATTTGCCGCGGACAGGACTCGAACCTGGGCACATCTGTCCGCGGCAAAATCTGGCCAGTACATGATGAGTTCCCAATAAGGACGAAACCGGTCTACTGGATGAATTTCCTTTTCTACACTATACAATTCTTAGTTTATACTTACATATGTAAGAAATTAATGGGTCAGGTGTTTATATCAAGACCGCAACCTTGATTACAATAATTAGTCAACATTGTTTTGCATCAAAATTTGTCCCCGCTTTATCATTGGTTATGTTCGTGTAAGCGAGTGAATCAAACCAAACTATATGGATATTGTTTCAACAGTAATGAAAGGAGTATAAACAATCATACACTCCGTCGCACATACTTCTAACTTTGTAGCTCGCAAAATTCTATTGCGATCAAAACTAAAAATGTTTCAACTGAAATTTTTCTTTTATTGTTACGCTGGAACATCGGCCTGTAATCGCATTGTGGAACTGTAGTTTTCGTAGTCCTATTTTATGTCTCTGCAACACACCAAAGTGTAAAGATAGAAATACTATCCACTTGCTAACCTCGAATAAACTGATAGTGTAAAAGACGAGCTAAAGACAGCTATTACATTGATTCAGTAATTATTCATTTGACCTTGCCTACAGCTGAATGACTCATAAATGGTAATTTTCATCCATTTCGCGGCGAAGCTCTATGTTGTGCTGAACAGAGTTTTGCCGCCAGTCGTCAAACTGTTCGCGAACCTTGTACAGCGATCAACGACTTTTTGCGCTTTTACTGGAGATTGCTTCCCATTTACGCCTCAGAATGCATGTGTTGTTTGTTTATTAATCTTAACTGCTCTTATTTGTAAACTATGCTCAACGGCTAACAATTGCAATTCCACCATTGCGTATTTGTAAAAGTAGATCCGGCGTATACTTATAGAAGATGGCGAATGCAACAAAAGTGGCCGAGATCTTCGACTACGCATCAGTGGCTTTCGCTAAACTGGCCAAATTGACAATGCAGCTTAAACAAGCAGAGCATGAGTTTCAGGATTCCGAAAAGCCGACTTCTTGCAAGTGGACAGAGCAAGAGTTGGATCTGCTTAAGCAGGCAGTTACGCGGTTTGGCAGTGATATTGCCAAAATTTCCGAACTTATTGATACAAAGACAGCATATCAAATTAAACTAAAAATGCGCAACAAAGTATTTCAGGATGCCGGTCTATCTGAACCGTCACACGCAACAGTTCCAAGTCCACCGGCTTTGCCGCAAATGTCGGCTCCTTTGCAGATCCCGACACTTGGTAAAGATTATTTGTAGATAAAAACTACTAGTTGGTTACACTACTTTGAATTACATATTTTGTTTCGTGTTTATCATAATCACAAACAACAATTCAATAGTGTTTTAAAACTGGTGCTTATTTGTCGAATAACATTCAAGAACATAAAGAAATAATTTGACAATAATAATAAAAATAATAACCATAGTAATAATAATGATACCACAAGTAAAATTTTAAGTAACCCCAAAAAGTAGAAACAAATAAGGATTTAGGAAGTGGGATCTATTAGTGTCGTTGTAAGAAGACGTTAGTTATTATATGTAAGTCTTTGAGTATGATTGCGTGATCGACAATGGCTTAGGCGAGCTCATCTTCATGCATTTGTCCGGTCATGTGCATGGGCGAATTAATTCGAGTGCTTTAAAATTTTCATTCAAGTATGTACTAATACACAGTTATATATATATATATATATATATATATATATATATATATATATATATATATATATTGTGTGTGTGCATGTGGAACTACTGTTAGGGCTGGTTCATTGGAATATTCGCTTTGACCAGATATACCTCATGCCCGGCGTAGTCGCCTGCTGACTACGCGTGTATTTCTGCTACGTTTAACTTCGACCAGATTTTGAGCTCTCTTACACAATTGCATGCTCGTATTTCTTGTGGTTGTCTGTTTCCAATCACGCTTACTTCTTTAACTATTCTCTTTGTTTTGTGCTACTTACATAAGACTGCGTTTTGTGGAGTAATTGGTAAGGACGACTTTGAAAATGATGATTAATTTATATGGCTTTATCTGAGTATGTCCGTCTATAAAGATAGCAGTCCTTTTATACTATTTGTTACTGTTATGCTACTTATATCACTTCGATTTTCTTAAGATTATCTGCACCGGTGATGGATTGTGGATTAACTGAAAATGATGTGGCATTATTTTCTTTTATTTCTGAGAAGTTTGGAACCTCTTTCGACCGAAATTTCCAACTGACCACTTCCGATGCGTCATTATAGAACGTAAACCTTGCAACTTTATGAATTCATATTGCTGTGGAGTCTAATTACATGATTTTGATCATATATGTGTCTGTATAAGCTAAATGAAACATCAAGGAGCAAAGGAATTTATGCCGTAGAACAGTTTCGTTCTCATTTTGAACTTGAGTTCTTGAGAGATTCCATGTAGGCTTTTAAATGAGTGAAAGGCTCACTTCAAATCGTGTGTAGTATGCGGCACGGGTGGAACCATGGTGAGGGATTTACGGTGGGGGCACATAGATCAGATGATTTTATTTACTTCGATAAAACAGAAGTAGACTAACCTAGACCTCTATTAAACAACATTATGGCCAAGGAAGCTTTAAGGGAAGATGACATTGGCAACACTGGTCCTTGTGAGGTTTTCACTGTATCGTCTAGAAGCTCGACTAAACTTCGCAGTTAATCTTCCAAATTATTCAAAGAAATTAAAGTGTATATATATATATATATATATATATATATATATATATATATATATTCATTGTACCCTTCCTGTGTGCAAAAACAAAAAGACATTTTATCAGATATAAGAAACGTTTCTTTCGCATTGTCTTCTTTATATATAAATTGGAAAGCAAAATAAGATAGAAATATGTGAACATAGAGAGAGTGTGAAAAACGGAAACCAATCAAATTGCGTGCGTCAAATCCAGTTCAAGCTCAATGCTTGTACGTGCTTCTGCTTGCATAAATTCGGCTGCAATTTGTTTATCCATAAGGCTTCGTGTGTGGCTAGCTCCCTTTTATTTTTGCATTTTGTAATTACTTTGAATGCTGCGTCTGGATAACATACGTGCGATGTTTCGACGATGTGTTGCGCAATAGCAGACATGTATTCACCATTTGATTTAAAACAGGCGTTTAAGTTACAATGTTCTCTCATTCGAGTAATTAACCGTCTGGTCGATCGGCCTACGTAAGTTGATCGACAACTTGCGCATGTATATTGGTAAATAATATTTGATATCGACATTAACGGCTGTTTCTCTTTGATTGCTGGTAAAGGCAAGTGTGTTACCCTAAATAACACTCGTAGTTTGGCTGCATTAAATGTGCGTGTTATGCATGCTCCATATATATATATATATATATATATATATATATATATATATATATATATATATACTCTCTGTATGTTAAACTTAATGTAAATTTTCTTTTATACGCATATGTATAGTTGATTTCACCTTATATTCTCTCGAATTGTGCAAAAAATTACTTGTATATATTTGCTAGTTTTTAGCAACGGGGAATATGTTAATATGATATTAATTCAAATCTGTCAAGATTGCCATTATAACTAACTTATGCAGATCGTACCCAGTTTATGAGGCTATTTCTGAAGTAACCGATTCGAATTATTTTACAATTTTTGATAATATTGTGTTTATTTCCGAACTAGTGATGCTGATGCGATTCACAATTTTGGTGAATATTATGCATCGTTAATACGCTTTAATGTCATAACTGAAGTGAGTTATTTTTAAATTTTTCGCGTATTATTTTGATGTGATCAATGAAAAACAAATTGAGGATACATTGAGTGAAATTTGCACTAAGTGGCTTGAACAGAAATATATGTGTTCCCAACTGGTAGCGCACATTTGCACGCCCCCAACTTTTTTATTCGATTAGGAATTTGCATTACGTTAGCATATTTCATTCAGCCGCAATGTTCGATTGTCGGAACCAATTGTGTTGTGATCATGCACGCGTGTTAGACACCTGGCTACTTCTAACAAGTTGTTGCTGTTTTGTTTATTGTGTTCTTGGTAGTGAAACAGGTTGCGTGATGTACTTGAATTCAAGTTTTCAAGCTTGATATAAGCACTAATTACATTGTATTTAATCAGTTACAAAACATTCAAACATTATAGATTATCTAACCACCGGTTTAGTATATGTGACTGACGGTAGTCTCGCTATTGTGCGTGACTGGTCATACAAAGTGCGATGATGATGATGATGATGATGATGATGATGATGATGATGATGATGATGATATACAGTGGGATTGGAGTTTGTATCACACTCGCAAACTTGATTTAATGAACGCTATTGCTACCCGCTAGCGTACATACATGAAGCGATAGCTGAAATATGTTAAAGTTCGTGACTACATAGGAATTGTGTAACCGACATGGTCAGCCACGGATAATGTATGACAGACCACTAGAGGCGAGAGTCACCTATATTATTTAGCTTTCGTTATGCATTGCTGTCGTGCTCTGATGATGATAAAGGAAGGTGGAATTGTTTTAGTACGTTAATGGATAGTAGTTTTGCTATGTTGTGCGGCTGGTTAGACACAATACGATTGATGCTTACTTCAAGATTGCAAACTTGATCTAGAGAATGTTGCTACCACTTGTGCGGTCGCACTTCTTGTCATTTGGTTTTTAATTTTTTGCTTATAATACTAGTTGTGAAAATTGTATTAAAGGTTTCCCATTTTAGAGTGTTCTTTTGGATGCCGACTCGTTGGCTATTTGTGCATAGATTATATATTATTTTTAGCTTTAAATTTGTAAAATTATCTCAAATATTTGTATATGCAAACCGTGTTTTATGCGTCCTATTTAACCAAATATATTTTGGCCGATTCTAAACGAAATTAATGCCACTTGAATGAAGCTAATCAGCTAGTGCCTAAAACTGCACTGCCGACATCTAATCAAGTGGCATGTTCCGAAAAACAGTCCGTATCATCCGTTCCTGCTGGTACAGCTGCTGCTGCCGCCATTTCTGCCATAGAGCCTGGGATTGTGGAACCCGCTCATGCTAATCTTGGACGGCGAAAACAACAGTTAGAGGAGCTCAATGAAGATGATATTACTTGCAAGGTAAGCAGTTGCACGTGTCTCGATAATGGGTCGATTCGTGATATGCGGAACAATAGTTGTAATCTGTTTTAGCCTTCATCTTTTCCGTTTGTATGTCTATATTAGCATCCACGTTTCTGATAGTGAATGTAGCAATCAAAATTGATTTGATTATTTTTTTTGTTCGCCACTGTTTATGTATTGTTATCAGTTAGTGTTTTTTTATTCTGGAGGTTAAAGTAATGAACGACTTTAATCTAGTGCGCCTTGGAATACTGGCATCAACATCTGGAGTCATCTTGTTTTGCATAAAGTTCGATTTCAATATTAACTGTACTAGGGTTCTTTCAACTACAGCTTTTGTAGTTATTGATATTTGGTATTCTGTGTATCGGCTTCTGCCACAGGTTCAAGGTAGATTTAGATGTTGGTTACTAAATACGTGATGGCGTATTAAGTACTCTAGCTGTCACTTTTGAGTTGTTGATGATTCATTCTGCAATCCATTTCCCTTCGGTTCTTTCTACTGTTTACACCTCGTCTAAAAATATTCTACTTGAGTTTTATTATTCAAACATAGATTACGAGGAAACTGAACATTTCATTCATAAATTGGAATGAATCTTCACGGATTTTATTTTGAATAGTATTTTTCTTTACTTTTTCGACAAAATTATTCTTATTTATTTCTCGGATTAACGAAACTGTCGTTAATTCTAGTTTTTAGATTTTTTCTCTTGGTGTCGATAGCTACCTATAAACATTATTAACTATAACTTATTATATCTCATTTTCTGCTATCTCGTCGCTTTTCAAACACATTTAACCTCGAATTTCGCTGTAGAATCGAATTAAGTTTGATTCTTACTAAGGCTCTGTAAAAGTAGTTAATAATTACAAACACCCGGGTAGCGCCATTCCGCTGTATTTGAACGACTTCCTTTCCTATATATGATTTTCTATTTCTTCCTGTTGCTACGAATAATTTATAACACATCAAAGGTAGCTGACAGTTACCGGAGAAACGTTGAAAAACGATATTTTCTCTGCTGTGTTGAGAAAGAAAGGCACACGTCATCAAATATTATCAAAATAGTACACAATACACGCCGAACAATTTTTCAAAACAAGTGTATTTTAAGATATTCGAAGGTTATCGTGTCTGTTTTATTGAATTATTTGCAGTGTCTAAGAGTATGTGTTTCTTTTGGTTGTTACATTTAATTATTTGGGCAACACTACATCTCCATCAGAATTTTGCATTTGCTTATCCATTCGTTATACTTGCGCATAAAAAAGCTTGAGAGTGTTTGTAGGTTAACTGCAAATCATTGTCCGACATATGTGTTCCTGCCAATGTTTCTGAAGATTCTTCCACATTTTTTCCTCATCCCATTAAACTTTCCCCTTAATTTGCGCAGTTTCTCTATAAAAAATTCTCGATTACTTATCTGTGTTCTCCTCATTCCTGTTCTACAACGCAAGATTGTGTTGTGGTGCAACTGGACAGAACTGATTGTCGTTATATACCATTGCTAATATATTGCTTTTATTTCATTTATCTATTAAGGTAGTAATTTATAAATAAGATTTAAAATATAAATATAATATGCGTTGAAAGCTTTATGTGTATGTAAATAGAGCATTTTGATTAGAGCAGACTAGTCCAAGAGGTATGCTGCTGCAAGAAAGTTGCAACGTTGCAAATGTAATGTAAACTGTATTATTATATTAAATTCGGATAATCATTTTTTTTATTAATTAAGAGTATGGCGTGTCTGTTGTGAATGAACACTGTTTTGTGTAGCCTACGAGAATTAGTATCCCCAAGACCCGTAGTCATAGAAATTCCGGCTTGACGACCGGCGGGCTCAAGCTAGTCGACCCGGGTTTGGTAACATGAACCTTGCCGGGCCTTAAAGGGACTGCTATCATCCCGTTTCATGTGAAGCCTCGAGTTTGGTCTAACTGCACTGTAACTTTTTGTTAAATATGTAGTGACGGAATGAGAGCAAGCGTTCCAGACGTGAGGGGCAAGTTTCGGCTGCTGAAGGAAACTCTGGCCACTGGCATCTGAGCAGATAGTGCTCATCAGCTTTGGCTGGCAGACTATCTAGGAGAAGGAAAACTCAGAATAAAAGCCATCACTAGGAATGGGCGACCTAGTATTACTCTGATGATGATCATGGAGGTAAACAGCGCAGTGTTGCGACTGGCGGTAGTTTTGCCATGTTGATCGACGATTGGTTAAATACAACGGGATTGGTATTTACTTCAAGCTCGCAAACTTGATTTAAAGCATGGTAACCACCACCTGCGCAATCAATTATTGTTAAATTGTAAAGCTGTTTATTAGTTTGTCCTGCTAGGCAATATTTCATGAAAGAGTTTCCATTATGTTATCACAAAATTTAGACAGTACGAACACATGGATATTGCTATTTTTATGAAAAACTAAGAAGAAGTAATGTGGTGCTAGAATGTTTAGACGGCTACATAACACAAATATATCTTAAGATCTATGTAAATCAAACGTGATCATTCTCAAAACTGGCAACTGATTCAGGATTGCCACTTTGATTATCAAATTGTGTCATTGGAGACACGAAAAGCGTCTAATACCTTGTGTCAAAATTCTTTTCAAATGTTACGGAAAACATTGGAGAAGACGTTACGTTAACAATATCCGGTGAGCTTTATAGTTTTAAAATATGCCAATCCTGGTTTACGAGTGCGCAACGCCCGGCTGTTAACAGTAGAAGGCATTTGAAAACGGGGTACACTCGACAATTTCATACCGCGAGTAACTTTAAAAGGCCTGCTGAATTGATAAAATGTCCTATGAATCGAATGGCCAACAAGGCTTCTAAATAGTTAAGCTGCCAAAGATTTGTAAACACCAGCGCTTACGCTAGTTTTGGTGTTCTTCAGAAACTTGGTCCGGAATTCATGACGTTAACACTTAATTCACGTCTGTGCAATGTCTACGATAAAGAACAATGGAAATTCTCCGAAACATCGAAGAACAAACCGGCTTTCGTCTACCAGGCAGTAACTAGTATGACATGTTAGATTTTATCTCCAGCGTTCAATATTGCAGCACACCAATAAGCCATCGAATTTACCAGTTGTCTAAGAGTACTATCTTTTGATTTGATGCTTAAGAAAAGAATTTTATATTGTCTATAGACCAGTTTCAAATCTGATTTCCAATAAAATCCAGTGTCGAAATTGATAAGGCGATCACGCTTAGTTTAAAATTTTAGTATTAATTTTGGTTTTATTGGTTTACTTATACGAATTTACCCCGATTGTTTAAGAATGGTTTCCTATTTGCGTTAAATTGCCCAAAGCCACAGACTTTTTTTGTCTGATAACCTAGTTGGTTATACCGGCAGCAGTATCATAAAATTTGCTAGTTCTTAACGGATACATCCATCGTTCCGTTTTGACTGAATATCGAATGAAACGATGCAATCCTTTGATTTAAATGCAAACTTGAAGATGACTTCTGTCGAACTGCGATATGCATTTCGCTTTTCAAGTTCTTGTCTGAAGATAAAGATATTATCTATACAAATTTATCCTCGTCAGAATCTAGCTTGTTCCTCTCTAGTATATGATTCATGCGAAGCGCTGAAACAGCGTAAGGTTACCGAGAAAAGTAACATACACAACAAGAGTCAAATTTATACTATAATGGCTATCGCACGCATTATAATTTTTCAAGTTATATCGGATGGCGAATTCGCGTCAAGTAGCTGGTATTTTCTCCTCTATCCATCTAGTACAAAAAAGATTAATTTACTCCATAAACGTTTTGTCATTACCATCATTACATGTGGTCGGTAGTAGATCGTCGGGGCCTGCAGCTTTGCGATGTTTAAGATATAAGATTGCATTCCGTATTTCTTCCACTAATGGTTATTGGAGACTAGCGTATCACAATGATGATACAGTCATAGTTTTTGGGATCATGACTGATGCCGGTACTCAATAAAATTGATAATTTATGCGTTCTGTCCACAAATCAAGCCGAAAATTGTATCGTTCATTACATTATGTTTACAATCATTTATTGTTACGCTAACTTTATTTTTTTCTGACCTTTTTCACGAATATGTGGTAACAAACGTTGGCTATTACCTGATGCGAACGCTTCTTCTCTGCTTTCTTTCTGTTCCAAAAAGATTCAAGGTAGGCTTTCAGACTACACTTAAGTTAGCGTCTAATTGCTCTTCGCTTTTTATTATGAGCAAAGATGACAGAAGCTTGACGCCTAATTTCGTGAATCTCTATAAATTTCTTAGGGACACAATGACTAATTATACGAGTCTAAAATGCCATAGAATAGTACCTGCATTAAATATAATAGATTTGATATTTTTCCACAATATGTTAGAATTTTCATTATCAGTTAGCATCGATTTTAAAATAGCTTCATATTTGTGTTGGGAAAGTGGATGTTTGAATTTGTTTACGCCTTTTTGAGGCTTATTTTTTATTTAGAGTTTCGGAAATGTGAGTGTAAATTTACAATGGTTTAGTGCTTAGTCTAAATCAAAATACGTACTCTACCATGAATATATATATATATATATATATATATATATATATATATATATATATATATACATGTTTCTCAGTAAAATATTTTCTTTTAGGTTTGAGTCTGTATGGCATTTTATATTTATATTGTATGTGCTTCTTGTAAAAAGAAGAAGATCAAATGATATTTAATCAATTACCAGCTCGTTTCACTGTTTACGTGCTTTCACTCAGAATTGTCTGTTAAGGAAATATTCACAATGAATATCAATGACTGAAATATATAGAAACAAATAAAAGTTATTCTAGTAAGCAAAGCAAGTATTTTATCAGTTAGTTTACCAGAACGAGTCCACAAGCACAAACTATTTAGTTGGAAACCCTGCACGATGTGCCATCGAATCTGGCGTTCCTTTTTCAGATTTTCATTGTATTCATCTTCTTTTTACTATCTTTTCTTGAATTATCAGAGTTAACTGCGAGGTTTTGTCTTCTTTCTGAAGGGAAACAGTACAATACCAAGAAGCTTATTTTACCGTTGTCGTCTTAAAAGTTATGTCTAACTAGCTTAGTGTCTGTGTTCTCCAGGTTTGTTACTCCATATAGGTTAGGTAAACTTTTTACTAAGTCATAGATTTTTACAATGGCTTATTGTAAATTATTAACTTTGTCATGTATTAATATTTGCGATTTTATGTTCGTGTGATGAAGCACGAATTTATTATAAAGCCTGTGTATTAAGCACGGTTAAGAAGGGTCAATTAGTTTTTTTTAAACTCAACTCTATTGTAATATATGGTACTTTATGTAGTAAATTTTGGAAGACAAGTGGCCTTGGCTAAACAAATTTCACTGTACATGATTTTCTATCGCTTCAGCGTACCAGAGATGACTTCTTCGATGACCTAGGCGACAGTGAGCTTGATATGGATCCTGATGACGAAATAGAGGATGAAGATGAGAACGATGATGACCTGGACGATGAGTCCGCTTTTTCACCGGAAAGTCGGAAGATGCGCAAATCTGAGATGGAGTTTACAGATTACTTCTCGGAGAAACCATCAGGCCTGTTGGGAGGTAAGTATCCATAATCGTCGAGTTTATGCACGCATTCTCCGTATATTGCGTCTTCCAGCTATACTTTATTATTTTTGAATCTCACTAAGTTATTAACAATACTTTTTCATACATTTGTTGGTCGCCTAAATATCGTTTAAAGTCGTTAGTCTCATTTTGGGACGTAGCACTATATAATGTTTTGAAGCAGGATAAACAGATCAGATTCCACAACTAGCTACAACATAATATAGGGATATTGATATAAACACCAGTTGCGTTGTATACATTCATTTGTCAATATAAACTTTGCATTCTGAAATGTAGAAGAGGCAATTCATTCAGTAGACCGTTTTCGTTCTTATTTGGAATTCTTCACATACTGCCCAGAATTGGCCGCGGACGGGGCTCGAATCTGGACACGTTTGCTTTGGAATCTGTTTCTCTAACCACTGAGTCCGCCTGTCGCACTCTACAAAAAATTATCAGCTATATACTAGCTAGTATGTCTTGGTTAATCCTTAGCTCAGTGGTTAGAGCGACAGATTCCGAAGAAGACGTGCCCATGTTCGAGCCCTGTCTGCAGCAAATTCTGGACAATTCGTGAAAAGTACCCAATAAGAACGAAACAGTTCTACTGTGTGAATTCCATATACTGCATTACACAAGGCTTAGTTTTTACTACAAAATATATGTATACAATAATACTGGTGTCTTTTTCAAGATTGTAACTTTAAATTAAATGATTGATATCCCCGCCCGCACAACCATTGTTCGTTTAACTCTTAAATTTATATGGTTTTATCAGATATTTTATCTTTTGTTGAATTCTAAAAAAGAGTGTTAAGGCCACAATTATTACCTTTGATCTTTGCTAAAATAGAGTCTGGTCTGTCTATGGATTTGCGAAATTGGTGCATCAATTTAGCGTG
>JAQBSW010005963.1:0-52671 GCA_029291075.1 Eudiplozoon nipponicum
TACTGTTGAATTCATGCCAGTCCTAGATAGGACCCTTGGTACGTTCCCGATCTCACAGGTGTCTATTGCGACAATGTATACTTCCAAACACGATTTTTTACTCAGTTAAAATTGCAAAACAAATTTATGCCTGAAATATATTTATGTTTTCGTTTATCGTGTGAAATCATGTGATTCTCGACGTTTAATTATCTGCAATGCTTAATGAATCATAAGTTTCTTTTAAGACTTCCGTTAAACGTTGTGGTAATTGTGGATGTGTGTGAGTGGTTTATGGTGCAAATTTAGAAACATAAAACATTAAACTATAGCAGTTCGGCTATATTCTTTGTTGAAAGTAGGTATTAGGTGTTGCGCACTTCGAAACAAATTAATTCAATTATAATCAGAAGGTTAAACCAAAGGCAGCATGAACGGAAAGTATAATTTCAGGCACATTCGTTTCGTGCATACTGGCGACTCATCGGTAGGAGCCGGTATTACGTCATTTAACCATTATATTCTTGGGTGAGGAATGTGGGATAATAGTACGCTACAATCTCCTAGACGAAGGTGTAAACCTGCAGTAGTGAAGCTAACTTCATACAAAGTCTTCGACAATGCGACTTCAACGCTAACTCACTCTATATAATATATATATCGAGTCTGTAAAGGATACCAACACTATGACTATTGTGTCAGTACCCGATACCAACACTGTGCTACCGAAAAGGTACATGATACCAACACTAGGGTTGCCGAGTCGGTACATGGTACCAACACGATGGATTTCAATTTATGCTAAAGTTCACCGAAATTGAGAATCACAGCTATTTCTGAACACGAAACGATGGTGCACGAGATTATCCTTCTGGTCATAATTGAACTAGTTTGTTACTGGGTGCGCAATACCTAATGCATAGTTGCAGCCATGCTTATCTGTTGGCTACAACATAACTTACGATTGTCAATTACTACTGGAGGCTTAGAATGTGTTAGTCTGTGTTCTGTCGAGTTTCGCCTGCCTTGCATAAGAAACTCGAACAGCACAAAAGTGCAACCAGTGTAATAAAATGTGTAATATTTGCATAAAATCTATCATTTCAACAAATACAGTTCAGTTTCTAGTGGGGCTAACATTTCTGCGGTAGCTGCGTTTATATACACGTCTATTTGAATACAATTAGTTCGCATGACTTTAATAAACAGTTTACGAAGTTTATGCGTCTGTCGGCCAGGTTGGTAAAATAAACGATATCCATTTGAAAGCAATCAATCCAATCTGGCTGTCATATGCAGTGTGTTCGATTCACGTTAGCCAGTTTCTCGTCGTGTTCTTTTGATGGTCATAGCATATTATAACTGGTCAGTACGTGTGATTGACGCTAATTTTGTTATGTCTTGCAACAGGTGAAAGCAGTGCGCGTCATTTTAATTGACGTGCGTGCATATACACACACGTAAATGAACGTTGACCGAAGCCTCTCAGACGGTAAGTTGCAGAGGACAGAATTGACCAAGTTTATCAGCTCTCCACCTGGAAATGTAAAGGAATCAATATTTTACCGACCTATTAGTGCTATCAATTGTCCCGCAACTATCAATTGTAGTCTCAGCTCTCAATTGAGCTCTGCTTTTCGTCATACCCACAGATGTTTTCTCGTTTAGTAATGGCACGATTCGACGTGCCGCTTTGTCGAATACCGCGGTCAATAGTATTTTTCCACGAGACGGCTGGTCTATTTTTCCGCATGTCTAAGTATCCATTAGAGTTGCCTCGGTAGATTATTAAGTGGAATGTGTAACTCGCCCTCTTAAGAATTACCCATACCAAAGAAAATGATGTTCGATACTTCAGAGAGCGGACATATACAACTGTTCGACTCATACAGTTTGCCATTAGTTACTTGACGTTTACCTGGAAACGAGGTAAGTTAAATCGAGAGATTAGGTCGATTTGAAAGGCGGCAGTGTATTTAACTTGAAGGTCTTCGACTATAGAGGGTCTAGCATAATTTGCCAAGAGCAAAAATAGCCAGGCTATTACTTCAACATTCTCCGTAGAAGTCGATCAATCTCAGCTTATCCTTCTTTTCTGAAATCAGAACAGCATCATCGGTATACTCGATGGCAGCAGGCCGGCATCCGTCACCGCTGTCTATCATGAGAATTGTTATGTTGACTTCAGTGATGATTGCATCGAGAATATAACTTAACAAGGGGAGATGAATAAGATATCCAGGTGAATCCGTGGATGTAGTCAGTAAAGTTCCACTAATATCCCTATTAGTGAGGAAACAGGCTACAGCAGTATGATAGGAGGCTTTAAGTAATCGCGAAATAACTGCTGAGAGCCATTACAAGGCGTAGCTCGCTATAACATCTTGTGCGATGTCGAATTGAATGCAGTTGTTGAGATGATGTGTCATCACCACCAGCGACGAAAGTCGAATGTGCAAGGAAATGCATGAATTCGGTTCACTCATCCGATTCCTTGACAAAACTCCGCCTGAATTCGCCCAGTTTGCTTATCTCTTGCCTTTCAACAGTCCTCCTGACGACAATTCCAATGACTAACCTGTCGGTTCAACGAGTTCATCTTTCAATTGTCCCACTTTCCTTGACCAAATCTACAGTTGATTTGGAGCGTAGTGATGACACCTTTTGCTGAGTCGTCACTAAAAATCAAACAAATGTGTGCTAGAAATTATTCTGTTTATTCATGCTGACTCCCCCCCCCCCGCGATCAACTTGTCAACAGTTGCAGTGTCACACGTAACTGTTGAGTAACCAAGCCGCGAAAATCCAGGTATGCCTGTCACGTTAGACGGATTACATGTTTCCGCGCATTTTCTGCGAGCAAATACGCGTTTGCGAAGAGCGTATACTCCGTAGTCCCACATTCCTTGACCAAATCTACAGTTGTTTTGGAGCGCAGTAATGGCACCTGTTTCCAAGTCGCCATTAAAAGTAAAACAAATGTGTGCTAGAAATTATTCATGCCGATTTTGGCATATCCAGGAATACATACATGTGATAAATGGCGTCGATCTATGACAGGATACAAGGCTTTACTACCTCCAAAACCATATTGTTTGTACTCTATACAGGCCCTGTTGTATTGTTTCTTTCTATTAGAACGCATTTCATAGTAATAGAATATTCCAGTTTCAAAGCAACCTTATATATATATATATATATATATATATATATGCTGCTTAACCATATGCGCCATATATATATATGCATGAAGAATGAAATAATGGACCAACCAATAAATCGATGTCACCTCCAGTTCAAGCTCAATGCTTGAACATGCTTCTTCTGCTTGCATAAAGCCGCTTACAGTGTGTTTATCCATAGAGCTTCGTGTGTGGCTAACTAAATGCAATAACAAATGGGTAACTTGCGAAATCTAAGTAATAACGGCTTATCTGGCATGGAGGGTATTTGACTATTGGTTGTGTCACTCTATGTTTACATATGAAGGATAAACCGTTGAAGAATATATACGTGGAGAGAGTGTGTGAAGTAAAGAATTCTATTGCAGTACAGGTCCTATATTGTACAAGTAGTTTTAGAAAAGGGATGAATGCTTACTTTAAGACTGCGTAATAGTTGTTACCACATGCGCATTTCTATCTGTCTTAGCAGGACAACCTGCAGAACAATTATATGTTGTCAAAAAAAATTATTCATGAATTTATTTTCAGATTTTTGGGTCTCAGTGAACCTTTGGCCAAACGTGACGACTTCTATTTCAACAAAATTCGCCGACTTTTCTGTCTGCGACATCCAAAGACGCGGTGTTCTGCTGACAGGTCTGCACATTCTCAGCAGCGATGTCGCTTTGAGGACGGTATCCGGGGAAAATCACATGATGAGGATGAATTAGATACGCCAACTCCTGGACACAGAGTCGCTGGCTCGTCTAATGCTTCCGGGAGCTACATTGGTCTTGGTTGCTTGTCTAGGAGTAAGGGCCGACGTCATCCCGTTGTGGCTAAGCCGGTGTTGAAGGCGCTGTACGAATACTTTGCGGAGTCGATCTCTAATTTATGCCAAATGACTGGACTCGATCAACGAGTTTGGCTTCCCTCAACAGTTTAGACTATGGCTGATGCTGACCAGACTAGGCACCGAGCCGCTGGTCTCGCACCAAATTTGCTTTGATTGTACATAAAACGTTTTACAATGAATCTAGCTATGTCAAGGATATTTCAGAGACGCTGCTGGGAACATTGTTGTTGTAGATATGAACTATCATTAATTCATATAACAGAATTTAAATAAGTATATAATTAATAATTTATATTTTCATGTCGAAATTTGACCATTGTTTTCGAATCTCATTGGCAAGCATGAATAAGTATATATATATATATATATATATATATATATATATACTCTTTCTCTCTATATATATATATATATACGTTCATTCTTATAAAAATACATACGTATACATGAATACATACTAATATATACATACATACATGCATACATACATACATACACACATACAAACATACATACATACTTGCATACACACAAATAAATACATTAATGCGTGTATACATACATACACATATACATACAAACATACATAAATACATACATGCATACATACACACATACACACATAAATACATACATGCATACATACATACATACATACATACATACATGCATACATACATACATACATACATACATACAAACATACATAAATACTTTATCATACATTCACACATACACACATAAATACATACATGCATACATACAGACATACATACATACATACATAAATACATCCATACACACATAAAGGCATACATAAATACATAAATATATGCATACATACATAATTACATTCATGCATACATATGTGCATACATACATACAACAAAAAATATGCATAAATACATACATAAATATATTAATGTATACATACATACATACATACATACATACACATACATACATTAATTCGTGTATACATACATACATATATAAATACATGCACATACATACATTACTGCATGTATACATACATACATATATGCATACATATATACATACATAAATACAAACATACATGGATACATACATACATACATACATACATACATACATACATACATACATACATACATACATATATAAATACATACACATGCATACATTACAGTATGTATACATACATAAATAAATGCATATATACATAAATTCATACATTAATATAATAATACGTTTATGCTCTATGTATATATATATGCTCTCTATATATATATATATATATATATATATGCGTAAATATTTTTAGTATGGCCAATTACCTTTTCAATTTTTACTCTATAACTGACTTTCTTAAAGCTGTGAAATTTTACTTTTCGTTGCTCAGAAGATTGCATTAATAAATTAATTACTTAATTGACATTTCTTTTTTTATTTTCTGGTATTACCGCCCTGAACCTCTTACTTTCAAATTTGATGTGCACATAACTTACTCTTGAACACGAGTTTTCTTTTTTCCGCAAAATAAATTCGTGCTTCATGTTCCTTAAACATGACAGTTTATAAATGACAATTGATTAAATTGAGTATTAGAAATGTTTGTTTTATTTGTAGGCAAATCCAAATGTCACCATGTCAATGTGTTTTGCAAGCAAGTAAAATATAATAATTGGAAGTGATCCAAATTACACATTATTATTGTCGGTTGGTGTTCTTGGTCACAATTTGTCTATTGCATTCGTCTCCTCTTTCTGAAACCTCAATTCTATTTCTATCTTGCCATTTAAACTGTTGCTTCTAGAAGTTTATTTGCACTTACAAGTGTTAACATTAAGCGTCGATTATTCCTGCAAGCGTCCAGAGGTTTTCGTTTCACATAGTATTGTATGCTTCTTCGAGTTTATTGAACACCGCAGTTAAAGAATTTTAGGCAGAACAAGAATAGAGGATTCCAGGTGAAAAATTGGCAGGCAAACATGACCAAAAATAATATAATCAAGACTGGGATCTTGATATTAACACCTGACCCATTAATTACATACATTTGTCAGGATAAACTAAAATTGTAGAAAGGCAATTCATCCAGTAGACGGGTTTCGTCCTTATTTGGAATTCATCATGTACTGGCCAGAATTTGTCGCGAACAGAGCTCCAACCTGAGCACGTCTGCTTCGGTATCTGGTGCTCTAACCACTGAACCACGCTGTCACACACTACACACAATATATATACAAATACATTTCGATGTTCTGCATGATTCATTAGTTGAATCCGAGTAGTTCTTATCCCCCTTTATTTTGTATTGAAAACCTATATATTTTTTGTTGCGCAGTGTGGTCATCACATTTAAAGTATCCACGATATACTTTCGTGAGTGGTAGATTTGCACTATCGGTTTCGCAAAGATCTGATTGATCCTCATTTCTAAGTACACACTGAGTTCGTGTTAGTGGTGGCTGGGTGTTGATTGTTTTTTTTCCCTCACAAATGCTGACAATAACAGAAATTTGCTTTAATCTGGTGGTGTCCGTATTGTATTGTGTATTATTAGAAGCCTGATGGAGGTACTGGAAACTAAGTGACGTAATGGTGCCATTCAATCAAGAATAGATCGTACCACATTTCCAATGGTTAGTGCGGATGATGTGGAAGCCGTCGGATTGTGAGGGCGAATCAGCCCGCAGCCGCCACGAAGACGAACTCAACGCGTACTTGGAAATGGAGGGATCAATCGGATTCTCGCGGAACTCATGGTGCAAGTCTACCACCTGTATTCTTTTTTGTCTTGTTCGGCTCTTGTCTGCGAGGCCTTCCTTTAAAACTGGAAACAAATGTCATTCTGCGAAGACGCCAGTTAGGCAAATTTCAGGAAAGCCGTTCAGCATGGTCAATCTATGCCAGCCTAAGGGCACGCTAGTTGCGCAAGGCAATTGTATGTCGGCGCCAACCGGTCAGTCAGTTTGCTCGGTAAAAACGACAAATGATCCGCAATAAAACATACATTGAACACCAGTCATTAAAAATTAAACTTATTTGCATAAGGATGGTTTGGAATCAAAAATAGCATTTATGAGTTCTAATCCCACTTTCACGATTCCATCCAATCAGTTCGGGTGTGGTCCCGTTAGTTACCGTTTACATAAAGTGAAGAGCCCTGTCCGCGGCAAATTCTGGCCAGTACATGATGTGTTCCCAATTAGGACGAAACCGGTCTACTGGTTAAACTGCCTTTTCTACACTATACAATTCTTAGTTTCTACTGACATATGTAAGTAATTAATGGGTCAGGTGTTTATATCAAGACCGCAACCTTGATTATAATAATTGTTATCACCACCCGCGCAACCAATGGTCGTTTAATTATATAAATGTTCATTTCAATACCACTTCCCCATGTAATGTGGTGTCTGTTCAGTAATGACAGATTGGGGATGGTTAGTTGAACTTTGGGTCTAAATGGATGCCATATGAGCTCCACCTAAAGGAAAAATCTAACCAAGTTACATTAGTTAGTATATAACTGAAAATTGTGTGCAGTGTAGTGTGCGGCAGGGATGCTCAGTGGTTGGAGCACCAGATTCCGAAGCAGACGTGCCCAGGTTCGAGTCCTGTCAGCGGCAATTCTGGCCATTACATGATGAGTTCCCAATAAGGACAGGTGTCTACACTAACCAATTCTTAGTTTATACTGACATATGTAATTAATTATTGGGTCAGGTGTTTATATCAAGATCGCAACCCTGATTATAGTAAAAATGACTGTTCTCGAAAAATGACTGATCGTGGATGGCTATTTGGAGCTACAATTCGACAACGCAGCCGAATCGGATCCACCTGAAGGAAAGACTGTCAAAAACTATAAATAATTGTAGAATGATGTTTAGTGGTCTCTAAATAATTGGTCATTACCCATTTTTATATTAATTTTTTTTCCTAATAATATATATATATATATATATATGTATATATATAATATATATCTTGGGTTACAGAGTTCTATTAAACATTCTTTGTGGCTAAAATAATCATTGCATAAAATAGAAAATGTAATTAATCTCCTAGATCGGGTCCTGTTTTACTTGGCACACCTCGGTAAATGCCAGAATTTCCGCGTCTTTTACTTCTTTGTAGGAGGATATCGCTTTATATATTAACCATAAATCCACAGATACACACATAGAACTTGCGCATAACAACTGACAAATCTGCAGAAGCAAGAAATAGAAATAAAACGGAAAATCAGACTAGTTGCCACCCTCATAATCAAGTGAAAATCCAGGTTTTACATAAGTGAAAGATATTAATGTGTAGATTAGTATTCTCGAATTAAACGGCTATTATCCACTTTGTTATTAATTGCGTTTCCTTTTCTAATAAAAGAATATACTCTGTAATATTTGAGAGTAATGGACATTATAATTTGAATCGGATCATTGCGGAACTGAGAGTGCTAATCGACAACCAACGGAAGAAAATAATGGATACGTAAGATTTTCACATATTTAGGAAAAGTAAAACAAACCGTTTCGAATATATCGCAGAATTCTCCGCTCAGTATTCAAAGCATGGTAGGAGCATTTGGCAAACTCTCATTCCTTCGGTGCCACATCTACTCTACATCTCTTTTTATCATCGGTAAATCTAAGGGTACGGCCTGTGGAGACTCCCAGACGGCATTGTGTCTATCATGAACCTCAAAGAAGTCCAACGGACCGCTGGAAAATAACGAACAATGGGCTATTTCCATATTAACGCCATACATGCTTAACTGGTCGTACGGCCGGCATATAGCAGGACTGTATACATCGAAATACAAACCAACAGTTTTTTTCGCCGCGTTGCAGTATAAATGGATTTGCTCAACTATTTTTTCATACTCCTTCGATCAGCTTGCGCGCATGTCCTATCTTTAATTGATGAGTCCAAAATATTACTGATGTTGCGAAATACCAAATTAGCTCGAAATGAACATTGATATAAACACCTGTCCCATTAAGTATATAGATTTGTCAGTATAAACTAAGAATTTTATAGTGTGGAACAGCCATATCATCCAGTAGACCGGTTTCGACCTTTTTGGAAAATCATCACTTACTGGCCAGAATTTTCCGCGGACACGGCTCGAACCTGGACACGTCTGTTTCGGAATCTGGCGGTCTAACCACTGAGCCACCCAATAAGTACGAAACCGGTCTACTGAATGAAATGTCTTTTCCACACAATACAATACTTAGTTTATACTGACAAATGTATGTTACATTATGGGTCAGGTGTTTATATCAAGTTCGCAACCTTGATTGAAATGTAATTGTTATCATTACCAGTGCAAACAATGTTCGTTTAGTTATAGAAAAAAACATCAGTTTGTCATCTATAAAGTGTTGTGAATCAAAAAATTGCAGCCTGATTTATATGACCGGAAATAGCATGTACCGATATAGGGCTTGAATTGGATATGACGTAATCATTGGAGGCAGTATGGTTTGTGGGGTTTTATGACTCGTTGGACAATACGGGTAACGTTAAATTGATGCTGTAGTTTCGCATTCTTTGCAGGCCAGTGAAAGAGGTCAGTTTCAATCAAACACTGGGAACCGGTGTCATGGTGTTCATTCAAAGCCAACACTTAACTAGCGATTTTATTTTTATCCTGTTGTAAAACATCATTCTCGTATTGCGGTGTGATACTTTATATTATTAGTGAAAGTAGTTAGTAATACTAGTGGAAGTAGTTCCGGTAATAATAGTAGGTGTATTAATAGTAGTAACAGTAATAATAATAATAGCAGTAGTAGTAATAGCATCAGAAGCAGTAGTAGTACTAGTAATCGTAATAGATGGATTAGTATTGGAATTAGTAGAAATAGGAGTAGAATAGCATAAGTATTAGTAGTAATTGTACTACTACTACTAGTAGTAGTATTAGTAGTAGCATCAGAAGCAGCATTAATAGTATTAGTACTATTAATCGTTGTAATAGTAGGAGTAGTAGTAATAAGAGTAGAATTAATGCTTCTGCTACTAATAGTAGTAGTAATATAATATGTATTAATAGTAATTTTACCATTAGTACTAGTAGCATCAGAAAGAGAATTATAGTAGTGGTACTAGTAATCTTTATGATAGACAGGTAGTGGTATTGGGGTGGTGTTACTACTGCTATAATAGTGTCAATAATAAATTAAAATGTTAATCATACATTATAGTAACTAAGTATTAGCATCAGAAAAGCATTAGCAGTAGAACTTACAATCGTTACAATAGTAGATAATAATAAAATTACGAATTATAATTGGGTAATTGTTTCAACATACAAAATATAAATAGTAATAGAATAAGTATTAGTAGTAATTGTACTAGTAGTAATATTAGTATTAACAGCGACACTTATCGAAGCAACATTTATTGGTAGTAATCATTTAATAAGTAGGAGTTCTTAATAATGGTTAGAACACAACTATACTGCTACTATTCAATAGTAATAGAATAAGTATTAATAGTAATTGTACCAGTATTAGTAGTAGTAGTAGTACTAGTAATCGTAATTATAGGAGTAATATTAGAATTATTCAGTAATAGAGGTAAAATTATGCTATACTATCAGTATTAGTAATAATATAATAGTATTAATAATAATTATACAAGTAGTAGCGTGAAAATAGTAGCATCAAAGCATACTATTAGTGATATATTATAAATCATATATTAGTGAATTAATATTAGGTACCTTAATAGGAGAAAAATTAGCCTATACTATGTGCTTATTAATAATAACATTATGAAGTATTAATTGTACTAGTAGTAGTATGAGCATCAGAAGCAGCATTAGTAGTAGTAGTAGTACTATTAATCGTTGTAATAGTAGGAGCAGTAATAGGAGTAAAATTATTACTGCTGTTACTAATAGTAGTAATAGAATGAGTATTAGTAGTTATTGTACTAGTAGTAGTAGCAGTAGTATTAGTAGTAGCTTCAGTAGAAGAATTAGTAGTGAATTAATTTTATTAAATCACTGGAATAGTAGAGGTAGAATTAGCTAATGCTGATAATGTGTGTATTGTATTATACTACTAAGTATCAATAGTTCTAATTGTAAATATTATTAGTAGTATTATTCAATTGTATTATTAGTATTTAGTAGTAGTATCAAGTGGTATTATTATTAGAGGTACGATACTGGTATAACATAGTTTTGTGTCAACAGTAGTAGTATTTATTGTTGTTTTTATTTTGCCGCTTACAAAATTATATACTATAGTAACGTGTAACAAGTCGTCATTACATAATCTGTTAGCGAAAGTAGGTTTTATTATTAAAGAGAGCAATTAATTCGGTTTCGATTTTAACTACAATATTTATTGGTACGTACGACGACAGTAAAAAAATATTTTATTTGGATATGCATTTTACTTATGACAGTTAAATGGATAACAAACAATTCGATGAAGACTTAATTATTAGAATAGCCTTCTACCAAATAGTCTGTAGAAGTCTTGGCATCACAATATCTTAAGTAACATGGTCAACTGGCGTTCTTCAACTCTTTATAATTCTCACATGTTGTACAACTTGCTGTTGAGGAAAACCAATACAGATATCCGATCTGGTACGTAATCCGATCTGTTTTATTGGAACAACGTCAATGTACGTGACTGCATAGAAATTGTGCAGCCGACATTTCCAGTCAAGTTCAATGTATGCGAGACTGCTAGAGGTGAGAGCCGCATATCTAAATTTGATCTCCATATATATTCAATGCGGTTTGATCCTCGATAGTCAGTTTGCCGTCGTACTCTGATGATGATCATGGAAGGTCGAAACGCGTCAGTGCGTTGCGACTGGCTGTAGTTTTTCTAAGTTGTTTGACGACTAGTTAATTAAAACGAGATTGGTGCTTACTTCAAGCTCGCCAACTTGATTTTAAGATCTAGTATTGATGGAAATTACGTTCTTAACATAACACAGAGATGATGCTTCCTAAAACTTCATACAACAAGAAAACTGCAACAATTTATCCACAAGGCATGATGATATCGAAAATTTCATTGTTGCGCAACCACCATTCACAGAGAATTCTAAGAAATACAGACGAAAGAGGAATAATAGGATGACTCTAGTGGAAATTACATGAATGTAGTCATTTATACGTCAAGCAAAGTAACCATCAGATATTTGTTGTGCTCACGAGGAACTCACCTTTGTCATTGAATCGGTCTTTTAGCCACCCAACTGGATTGTGACTTCGATTTATTTCTCTGATAACTACATTAAAACCTTCATTTTACAGTCCTATTTTTCCACGTTCCTCACAAATGGAAATGCGGTACGATCCAATCTTCGTTTCCAGTGGTTAGTACGAACGATGATGACGCCCTCCAAAAAGAGAGTCGATCCGCATCTAGCCTGAACGAAGACCAAACGGATGCATATTTGTAAATTGAGATCAATCGGATCTTTGTGTAACTGACAGAGCAATGCGACATCCCGCGAACGCAAAACCGCGATGATTCAACTACAATATTTGCCATCTCGTGAGCAACAACCTGTGCAAGAAATCAATGACTGTTGCATCAGATGCAGCTATTTGTTGGCTAAATAACGTCAAAAGAAAGCGATTTTGTCTCATTTACTCAGGAAAAAATTGCAATTTAATCTCCTTAGATCTGTTGCTTTGTCATGCATAGTTCAGGCCACGTGGCGTTTTGCATTTATCACATTTCAGTTTAAAGATTTTATCTATTTTCAGTGTAATTACAATTTTTATGGAAGAAAAAAATTGTCTGCTTTGTGTAAGGTATATGGTTTGCAGTATTCCTGATATTGTCATTATTTTGAGTATCTATCTATAGCCCTACTGATTAAGCACGAAGCAACAATGACCTGTTTTCCCGCATTCTATTTAATTATGTTATCTACTCACGCAATCTTCGTCAAGTAAAATATTTAAGTGGCGAAATTAATGCTGACAGCGTAACAACAGCACTTTGCATAAGCTTGCCTGACTAATTAATTACATTTATTCATAGGTAAGCTGGTCAGTCCAGTGAGAGCATGAAAGAGCAGCTTAAGTGTGAGCAATTTCGGCAGTTTTTCGGACATGTTTTGATATTATAAGTTAATAATTTGTATTTGCAATAAACAAAACACATCAAATAACTGACAAAGAGGAAAAACGATAATGCTTATGCCGCTTCATCAAAAAGCGACAATTACTGCCAAGAAAAAACAACGTCTATCATATTTGCTTTATTGCGAGGATGTCACTTGTAGAGAGCAAACAATTATCCCTTTGACAAGATCGCAATTTGTAAATGTATTTTACAAAAACAAATGTGAAATAGAAAGAGCAGTCGGTTATGCCCATCTGAATATATTTATATTTATAAATATCATTAATAATTGTATATATTACCAGTATTCGTTATATTGATATAAACAGCTGACTCGTGAATTAATTACAATATATATATATATATATATATATATATATAAACTTAAACTTTAGAAATATGCAATTATCATTAATTCCGTTTCGTCCTTATTAGAGATATATGGCTTCATAATTTAGCTTGAACAAGAATAGACTGACCGTCACCGCCTACTAAACACAATTCAGTATATAACATACAACCTGTATGGAGCTCATACTGTTCATTTGACCTAAGTTCCAACTAACTAACCCCAATCACATCATTACTAGTTGAACCTGCCTTCAACACAGAGAAATGGTATTAATGTGAAACATTTATATAATTAACGAGACATTAGTTGCGTGGGCGGTGATAACATTATTATAATCAAAGGTGATCTGATACAAACACCGACCCATTAGAATTCTTACAGATGTCATTAAACTAAGTTTATATAGTTGTGAAAAAGCCGTTCTTCCAGTAGATCGGTTCCGTTCTTATTTGGAGATCATATATATATATATATATATATATACATATATATATATATATATATATACATATATATATACAAAAAGAATAAAACTACAATGAAAATATATGGAAAAAAGAAACAAAGAACCTGCGAGAGCCTGGACAATTTACACAATCAAAAGAAACACCTACAACTGAACACTTTTATTATATTATTCAAAAAGTGATCCTTATTAAAATACCAAGAAAAGGCCACTCTCTCCAAGGAGACCGTCTACAATAGTGAAAAATCTAAGTGAACGGGACATTATTGACATTCAGGCTGGATCGGAAAATTTCTACAATGACTTAACGAAAGACACCGCCCCACATGCATTCAATGGACAAGGACTGAAAGCTGAGATAGTAAGCGCACTAGAACAATACAAGAAGGAATTCAAAGGCAGCCAAATCATCACAAAACAGCACATAGACGAACTCAGAAAACTCCAATCAGACAAATCCATACGACTTGCCACACCCGACAAAGGATCAGGAATTGTGATACTTGAGGCGGACGCTTACAAGAAGGCCATGAACGATATAATAAATGATCCATCCAAATTTAAGCATGACATCAAACAGAAAGATGATTCAACGAACATCGAATCAAGAATTAATACAATTTTGAAAAAGATGGAAAAACATGTGCTAACATCGATGGCTGACTCCGAGATTAGATCAAAACTCACAGAAGACATCCAAAAAGCAAAACCAGTCGGAACAAACACCGCAAGATTGTACGGCAAACCAAAAACTCATAAAGCCGTGACAGCCTCAGGAGCTCCTTCGATGCGGCCCATTATGTCAATGATCAACGCTCCACAACATAAACCAGCCAAGTTTCTCTGCAAACTACTTGAACCAATACGGAGCATCATAAACACTAACACTATCAAGGACTCTTTCGAACTAGCAAATGAATTGAAGGGGAAGAACATCCTACAGAATAAGATGGTCTCGCTTGACGTCTCATCCTTATTTACAAACATACCACTGGATAAGACAACGGAGATCTTGTGTGATCTCATCAAAAATGAGATTTTTGACTTCCCTATAGACACCAATGACATCAAAGACCTCATATTAGCATGTACTAAAAACGTGCAATTTACTTTCGAAGGTATATACTACCGCCAGATCAATGGTGTAGCTATGGGAAGCTGCATCGCACCCCTCCTGGCAGATGTATACCAGTATTGTATACATGTATCACCTGGAAAAAACGAGTCTGAAAGGTATAATTGACCAGTGCGCATTCTACAAAAGGTATGTAGATGATATCTTGTTGTTCATCTCAGAAGCAGCAGACCCTTCCGAAATCCTCAAACAAGCAAATGGAGTCGATCCAGACATCAAATTCACTCTCGAAGTAGAGAAAGACGACAGTTTCCCATTCCTTGACATCAAACTCACTCGAGAAGCAAACGGAGATTTGACACTGGCCATACATAGAAAATCCACTTTCACTGGACAATACATTCATTACAACAGTAGTGTGCCAAAATCCCACAAAAGAAACTTAGTAAACAACCTAGCGAACAGAATCAGGAAGATCTGCTCTGAACACAAGATTGAGGAAGAACTGGGCTACCTCAGGAATATTTTGCTAATGAACAACTACCCAGAGCGGTTCATTGATGTCAACATTAGACCACGGCAAATTCGTACTAGAGAGGACACCGACAAGCAGGTTTTCCTAAACTTACCATTTAGAGGCGACATACCAGCCTCAATAATTGCACGGCGGCTGAATAGAATAACTAAGGACAACTTTCCCAGTGTTAAAGTTAATATGACATTCAGTACACAGAGAATCATGAGGTTGGATGCCAAAGATCAATTGCCACTTCTCTCCAAATCATTCATAGTCTATAAATTCTCATGTATGTGCGGTAGCACATATATCGGACGTACGAAGAAGCAATTGATAAGCAGAATCCAGCAACATTTGCCACAGAAATTGATTACCAAAGGCTTGCCACCGTCAGGAAAATCAGCTATTTCCGATCATATATTGGCAACGGGGCACCCTGTCAATTCGACCTATTTCACAATTCTACATAAAGCAAAATCCGAAAAATTATTATTCATCTACGAAGCACTTTACATAAAACAACAAGCACCCGACCTTAACATTCAAAAGTTTCATCAACATGATATCCTTATCGACTGGCCAAGGATAACAAAATTCAACAACAATCTACTAGTATCCAGCCAAGAACCAACAGGCCCTCGACTAGAATCAACAAACGTACAATCGGATTGGCAACAAGGTGAAGTTGAGATAACAGAGGCGCATACGAGGCAACAAGGTGAAGTCAACAAGGTGAAGTTGAGATAACAGAGGCGCATACGATGACAGAAGTCTCCAAACAGTGTGAGCGTTTAACAAGACAATCAACATTAGCGTTGTTACCAAGCGAAAATAGCACTCTCGCGCAGCGGGGTGAAACAATTAACTATACTGGGAAAAACAGCACTTGTATAGATAACAGTGAACAATTTGCACAAATGGCTAACTCTCAAGTTATCAAAACAATCATGACAAGATCTCAGACATCACTTCGCAATACTGCGAGAATGACCTTTACATGCAAACACACATACACAATACAAACACAAACGCATACACACTCACCTACTAGTCAAAACAAGAAACAGCAGTAATAACCAGTCAGATTTGTCACCAAAAACATAACCAATTAACAACCCAAAATGTATAAATATGTATGATTGTATAAGAGACGTTTAGTATTCACGAAATAAATGGCCATTATCCTCTTAGTTATTTGTGTTTTTTTTCCTAATTATAAGAATATATATATATATATATATATCCTTATTATGTCCATTGTCTTATAATATTACACAGAATATTTATAATAAGTAGGAAAAAACACTAATAAAAAGTGGATAATAGCAATTGATTTCGAGAATACTAATCATCTCTTATACAATCATACATATTTATACATTTTGGGTTTTCAATTGATTATGCTAGTGGTCAACAAATCTGACTCGTTTTTACTGCTGTTTCTTGTTTTGACTAGTTGGTGAGTGTGTATGCGTTTGTGTTTGTGTGTATGCGTGTTTGCATGTAAAGGTCATTCTCGCAGTATTGCAAAGTGATGTCTGAGATCTGTGTCATTATTGTTTTGATAGCTTAACTCACATTTTTGATTGTATATATATTACCACCTATCTCTAAAAAGTTATTTTAAATTATAATTAATCATTTACTCTATTTTCAAATTTGTCGTTTCGTAGGTAAACGCGCCGAGTTTAATGGATTACGGTGTTAAACGCTCACATTGTTGAATGTCATCATATGCTCTATCTTTCCTTCAGTTTTTTGTAGTCAATTATATGTTTGTTGATTCTAGTCGAGGGCCTGTTTGTTTTGCGGCTGAGATACTAGTAGATTGTTGTTGATTATTATACCAATAGTCGATAAAATATCATGTGGTAGTATTTACGAATATTAAGGTCAGTGCTTATTTAACACATATAAAGGCTATAAATGTCATCAATTTTCTCTTGATTTTTGCTATGAAATTATTGAAATTGTCGAATTTCTGGAATTTATTTGTAATATGATCGAAATACTTCGATTTTCCACAACAGGTGCCAAACGCTGTTAATCATTTCTGTGGCAATTTTGCGATTCTGCTATCAATTGCTTCTTCAATACATCAATATATGTATACCGCACGCCGTGAAAATTTGTAGACTATAAATGATTTGGAGAGAATTGGCAATTGATCTTTGGCATCCAACTAACAATTCTATTGTACTAAATGTCATATTAACTTTAACACTGGGAAAGTTGTCATAGTTATTCTATTCACAGCCGCCGTCCGTTATTGAGGCTGGTATGTCGCCTCTAAACGGTAAGTTCAGGAAAACCTGCCTGCAGTATCCTCTAGTACGAATCTGCCGTGGTCTGATGTTAACGCCAATGAAACACTCTTGATGCGTTATTCATTAGCAAAATTTTTCTGAGTAGCTCAATTCTTCTCATTTGCGTTCAAGAGCAGAATCTTCTGATTCTGTTTTCGTTATTTATAAGTTTCTTTTGTGGGATTTTTGGCACACTACTGTTGTAATAAATGTATTGTCCCGGTAAGTGGAATTTTCATCTGCCCATAGCCCAAATTCAAATCTCACATTGCTTCTCGGAGTGGTTGGTATCAAGGCCGAAACTGTCGTCTTTCTCTACCTTTGAAATTGAATTGATCTGGAATCGACTCATTGCTTATTTGAGATTTCTGGAAGGTCTACTTAAAAGCTACAGAGATGGACAACAAGATATCATCTATACACTTTTGCCGATTGCCTTTTCAGTCGTCTGCAACCTGAACTCGTTTTTCCGGTGACCCATGCAACCATCTCTGCCTTTACAGAGGTGCGATACCGCTTCCATAACTATTCCTATTGATCAGCGGTGTCTCTCTATAAATATAATTACACATTTTGCTTTATACCCAATATGAGGTCTTTGATGTCATTGGTGTCTATAGGAAAGTCAAAAAACTCATTTTTGATGAGGTCACACAAGATCTCCGTTGTCTTATCCAGTGGTATGTTTGTAAATAAGGATGAGACGTCAAGCGAGACCATTTTATTCTGTAGGATGTTCTTTCCCTTCAATTCATTTGCTAGTTCGAAGGAGTCCTTGATAGTGTTAGCGTTTATGATGCTCCGTATTGGTTCAAGTAGTTTGCAGAGAAATTTGGCTGGTTTATGTTGTGGAGCGTTGATCATTGACATAATGGGCCGCATCGAAGGAGCTCCTGAGGCTGTCATGGCTTTATGAGTTTTTGGTTTGCCGTACAATCTTGCGGCGTTTGTTCCGACTGGATTTGCTTTTTGGATGTCTTCTGTGAGTTTTGATCTAATCTCGGAGTCAGCCATCGATGTTAGAACATGTTTTTCCATCTTTTCCAAAATTGCATTAATTCTTGATTCGATGTTCGTTGAATCATCTTTCTGTTTGATGTCATGCTTAAATTTAGATTGGTCATTTATTATGTCGTTCATGGCCTTCCTGTAAGCGTCGGCTTCAAGTATAACAATTCCTGATCCTTTGTCGGGTGTGGCAAGTCGTATGGATTTGTCTGATTGGAGTTTTTTGAGTTCGTCTATGTGCTGTTTTGTGATGATTTGGCTGCCTTTGAATTCCTTCTTGTATTGTTCTAGTGCGCTTACTATCTCAGCTTTCAGTCCTTGTCCATTGAATGCATGTGGGGCGGTGTCTTTCGTTAAGTCATTGTAGAAATTTTCCGTTCCAGCCTGAATGTCAATAATGTCACGTTCACTTAGGTTTTTCTTGACTACGCAGAATTTTGCTCCTAAGGAGAGTAATTCTTTCTGGTGTTTTGACAAGATCACTTTTGAATAATTGTGAATAAAAGCGTCTGGGTTCGTAGGAAATTTTGATTGCGTAGGAAATTTGTCCAGGTCTCTCGTGAGGTCCTTGGTTTCTTTGTCCGCTGTTATTTTCATCAGTGTTTCTATCTTCTTTGTGAAAGCGGTGTATTCGCCGTCGTTCAGTCTTGCAATTTGACAACCCAGTGATTGAATGATGAGGTTGGCGCACCAAAGTCAATTAACAATTCTCTCCCAATCATTCGTCTACATTTATATGTCTGTAGTAGCACATATATCAATATGAAAACAATTAATCTTAGAGACAACAACATTTACCACAGAAATTTTTGCAAGATTTACCACATACTTCACTGGCAAAACAATTTAACAATAATTGTTTGCGCGGTTGGTGGTTTTCACAAATTACTAAATCCAGAAGTTTGCGAGCTTGAAGTAAACACCAATTCCATTGTATTTAACCAGTCATTAGAACGCTTACGCAAACTACCATAAGCCGCAACGCACTATGCGTTTCAGCTTTCCATGATCATCATCAGAGTACGACAGCAAACTGACTATCGAGGATCAAACCACATTAGAATATATATGATAGTGGTATGCGTCTCTCACCTCTAACCCAGTCACGCATTGTGAACAACTTGAAATAGCAGCTGCAATTTCTATGTAGTCACGAACATTGATTGTTTACAACTTTATACATATATATATAGGTAAAACAATTTCCACTGTATTATTGCGGTTAGTCAATTACAATTCTTTAAATCAAGTTTGCGAGCTTCAATCAAGCACAAATCCCATTGTATTTAACCAGTCGTCGAACAACTTAACAAAACTACACGCCAGCCCGCAACACACTGACGCGTTTTGACCTTCCACTGATCATCCCTCAGTGAACGACGGCAAACTGACTATCGGATCGAAAACCACACATTCCAGATATATATGGAAATCAAATTTGAACGTAGCTCTCGCCTCTAGCAGTCTTGCATACATGGAACTTGATTGGAAATGTCGGCTGCCCAATTTCTATGCAGTCACGACCTTTCTTCTTGCAGTTTGACCCAAACCCTATATGAGTAACAAATGCAAGCAATCATGTTAATTGCATGGGTGAGGTAGTAACAATTCACTGCAAATAAAGTTTGCGAGCTTGAAGTAAACACCAATCCAGTTGCATTTAGCTTGCTCGTCGAACAACGCTGTTACCAGAGCAAATTCGCTAATTGTATTACCTATACTTTTGGCAAACGCTGCTGAAAGTCGTACTCTGATGATGATCATGGACGGTCGAAACGCGTCAGTGTGTGCGACTGGCAGTAGTTTTGCTATGTTGTTCGACGACTGGTTAAATACAATGGGATTGGTGTTTACTTCAAACTCGCAAACTTGATTTAAATAATTAAAATATCATGTTGATAAATTTTTTAGAATGTTTAGGCAGGCGCTTATTTATTTATATAAAGACTTCATATATGTATATATATATATATATATATATATATATATATATATATATATATATACATATATATATATATATGTAAGATATTTATAATTTTGTTTTTTGGTAGAAGTATTAAAATTTGGCCAAATTAGCTGGGTACCCCGTTTCCAATTTATGATCGGTAATGGCAATTTCACAATGATACTTCCATTTAATCGTATCTGCGGTAAAAGTTTCCGTAGTATTCTGTGATTAATATATGTATACGCATTTACCATAAAAATTTGTTGACTATAAATTATTTGCTTAGAGAATTAGCAATAGGTATTTGAAATCAAAACTCAAGTCTCGCTATATGCAGTGAAATCCCAAACAACTACTATACTAGGAAAAAATCACCTCAGTGAATCTATTATAACAATTTACCATTATTGCATTATATTTATCTCTATACTATATACTCTCCTATATATATCTTTGGTGTGTGTGTGTGTGTTTGCTCTAGCGAGCATGGTAACATACGTGTTTGTTAGTGTTATAGAAGTTCGTAATTACTATTTTATACACAACTGGTTAATTGCCACAGTGGGTTATCTATGTGTTTATTGACGCGCCCACACAAAACCCATATAACTATATATATATATATATAAGTATATATATATATATATATACTATCTATAATCAACTAGCATATATACCTATATATATATATATATGGATGTTCTATAAATATCTTACATATATAGACAATTTAAAATAGTTGCAGTTGGTTTATACGAAAGTAACTGTTCAACAACTCACAATTTTTCGCATGCATACTTAATCAGCAATCTATCATATTTTGAGACATTCTTACTCGTAAAATTTCCTTGTGTACACAAACCGTGCGTAATACTCGATTTCAATTTTAGATCCAACATGCTAAAATCAAGTATAAAATTGAGGATACCTAGGAGAATGAAGAAATTTAGTTGACGTCTTATAGGAAGAATTAATTCAAAGAATAAATAATTAAAATCGCTTATAAAACCTACTTCTCTGAAGCCTGGAACAGATAAATAAATGGCTGAAAATTAATATAAATAATGTCTTTAAATACCCAGGATAAATAATATTGCAATTATGTAATAGCTAGGCGATTATATATGTGGAACTGTTCTATGTCCACACAATCTCTCTTATGTAAAATGCAAACTTGAAAGAATATTCCCCCACTCCCAATTTAGTCTTGGCACTATTTTCCTTATAAACTTATACAGCTAATTTTATGATTTTAATACCATTGATTTTGCTTTTTAGTCGATATATTATTATATTTTCTAAATTTATAATTCTGTAGAAGCATAATGCCTGCGTCCTTGCAATCATTTTTCGCATTTTACTTGTTCCATTTTACCAGCAAATATTTTAAGATGCCCTCCAATGTCTTCCTATCACTTTTATCGGATATTTAATTGTTATGCATATCTCTTTTAAACTCCTAGTATTTCAAATCTTTTATTTTAATCCTTCTTGATAAAGTTGATTTTAGAATATATAACAGTTAGATGCGGTTTGTGGTGCAGAACTAATATATATACAATTAAGTATTATGTGTTGCGTATTTGTATAACAAAATAGTTCAAAAATAATGAGAAGGATTAAACAAAGACTGCGAATGAACAGTAAATCTTTACACACTACAGCAGCTCGTGCTTACTGGCAGTTCTCCACGACAAACAATAACTAACTATTATATTATCATTAGACCATTACAAGTGATTACCACGAAATGTGATAAATAACATTGATCAAGGCTAAGTTACATGCATTTTGATGGATAAACAATTCAAGAAAATAATCATGTCCCTCATTTTTTGCGATAACGCCGACGAAATCCATCACCTTAAGCACCACATATTTAACACCTTATAATACTACTGGTACCATGCCTTTCAGTACTTAATGTTGGTATCGGGTACTGTCACAAAATTGCCATTGTGCTGGCATCCCTACATGCTTGGAATATATATATATATATGTATATATATATTTTATATATCTTTCCTATATATATATATATATATATATATATATATGTGTATGTCTGTTGTGTATCTTCTAATAAGAAGAAAAAACATTAATAACAAAGTGATCCAAAATACCATGTATTTCAATACAGACAATAAGCATCGCTCTAAAATCTTATTTATATACATTCTGGGTTTCAGTTGATTACTACTTTGTGTAACAAATCTAATCTTTTTATCTATTTCTTGTTTGGCTGATTCTTGATGTATGTATCACCGATTTAATGCTCTCTCTCAGTAAAGTAATAGCTACGTGTGTGCCTGTGTGTGCATGTGTGTGTGCCTCTGTGTGTGTGTGTGTGTGCCTGTGTGTGCGTGTTTGCATGTAAAGGTCCTTCTCACTGTATTGAAATGTAATGTCCAAGATCTGGTCATTCTTGTATTGTTTATAGAATATTGTCACACCATTGTAACTGTTGTATTATTTACAAATTCTCTTTTACTGAGTGTAATCTTTCGTTTCACCTTGTTGTCTTCTTATTTGGTATGAATGATGAGGTTACGGTGTTGAATGCTCATATTGTTTGCCATTCTGTCGTAATGTACACCATTTGTTTCTCTTCAAATTGGTTTACTAATCATTGAATGTTTTAACAATTCTAGATCAAGGGTTGTTCGGTTTCGCCTGAATGCGTAAATTGTTGTTGAATTTTGACATTTCGAAATATAATGTTGATGAAACTTTTTTTAGATATTTAGGCCAGGTCTTGTTTCATTTACCCATAAGGAGCTTCATAGATAAATAATAATTTTTTCCAATTTGCTACTTGTAGAATTGTAAAATTAATTAATTAACAAATTGCCCCATTGCCATTATATAGTCAAATAACTTCGTTTTCTGACGTTGCTAACCTTTGTTAATCAATTTCTATACAACGATATGCTGGATTCTGCTTATCAATTGCTTCTTGTACATCAATATGTACTACACACATGCGCGAAAATTGTAGACTATGAATGATTTGGAAGAGAATTGGCAATTGATGTGGCATCAACCTCGCAGCGTTCTCTGTGTATAAATGTGATATGTTATCTTTACTTTAGACATTACTTTGGTTAATACCAGAACGATAAACCAAGACAGCACGAACGAAAATTATAATCTCTTGCATTCATTTTCTTACTTGCTGCGACTCATTTTTTCACTATAATATGTAATTGGTTAGGGAGCGGAATACAAAAACTATACAGTGAGTCTGGTAAGCTGCGAAAACAATATGCAAGAATCTCACCTGCAGACTATGCTACCTCGATTTAATATTCCTAGATATCTTGAAACTAATTTGTTACTAGGCTCACAACACTGAACAAACTTGTATATTAGCTCTTCGCAACAAACTGCATAATTAAATATTCTACATATTGGTTTGAATGATAATATTGCACAAAAATCTATGATATTAAAGTATCGTCAAGAAATGAAATGTGAGATTTACTAATTCTTGGGTGTTCAAATAATTTTACAATTCTCATTTCATTTTGAAACTATATACTTACTATATCATCATATTGGTTCCTTATACATATAATTTTATAATATTAGTATCAGTTACTAAACACAATACGCTTGGTCATTAGTATATTACAGACTCGATATATATATATATATATATATATATTATAGTATGAGTTAGCATTGAAATCTGCTTCACTGAAGACTTTATATAGATATTAACTCTACAGTTTATTCGTCAAGGAGATTTTATCGTCCTATAATCCCATTTCATCACCATATACTGCCATTACGTTTATAGGAGTAATACCAACTCTACTGGTAATTGGCATTATGCAAGCAATGTATGAGATTATATTTCCGTTCATGCTGCCTTTGGTTTATCTTACAGTTACAACAAGAACTATTTGTTATTAGGTTCACAACACCTAATGTACTTGATATCCTATTAGTTCCTCTATAGCAATAATTATTTAACTGTTAAATGCAAATGATAATTCCACTTTACTCTTCTCTCCTCAGTGTAAGAGTTGAAAAAGGCATTTGATTGAATAAATTGCAGTATTTTTCCATTCTCTATTTCCATGATTCTAAATTTCGATAATGTTATCAATAAATATCACAAATAATTTTGTCTTGATGGTCGTTTTTATTACCAATTTTTTTAATATAAATCAGGAAAATATTTGCGACCATGTCAGACAATGGATGTCTCACACTATTAATTATTTATGAAAATTATTTCTAAAACTTATGAAAGTATATAGAGGAGACATGCATATATTTATCAACAATTATATTTGAACAGGTTCAAACTATTTTCATAGCTTATTATTATTGCAGTAATCTCCCAATTAGGGCTAAACCGGTCTATGGATGAAATTAGCTTTCTCTTCACTATACACTATAGTTTATACTGACAATGTATGTGCGTAATGAATTCGACTTTCATATGAAATTCTGTGATTAAAAAATGCATTTTATTTTGTTATAGGTTGATAAATACTCTATCTGTCTTGTTTATATATTTCCTATTATATACACGAAGTACGAACAAGTATAATACATATTAGTGTATTACTATGCTTTGATTTCAATTCATTTGATTGTGCATTTGATTAACCAATGTTCTAACCTCCTCTTGTGATTTGTTTGTGAGGTCTTTATTTGTCTTATTATAAACATCACGGTTATTCAATCAACCGTACATTTTATCATTATAATCTGACTGGTAATTTGAAACCACTGCTCTATGTTTATCAGCGTTAGGACCTAGCCGTTCTTGAATAATTGTACAGTGCAACATGCATCATTGGCTGTCCTTCTTCTGCTTGCATCAAATCAGCTGCAAATTTTTTATCCATGGGCTTGATGTGTATCGCTCCTTTTGTTATTACATTAGTAAATATTCCATCTACATCTGTAGAACATACGTGTGATGTTTCTTTGATAGCATATTTACCAATTACCAGATGATGTGTCTGTTTGTTTTAAACAGTCATTTTAAACTATATTACTCTCGTTCAGTAAATATTTCTGATTAAAAAATTTTATAATCAATTTCTTAAATGAAACACAATCAACTATATATATATATATATATATATATATATATATATATATATTATTAACAACTGTGTATGATTACCTGCGTGTATGATAATGTTAAAGACGTTCTTTAACTACATAATGTTTTCGTACAATCTGTCAAATGCATAAAGTTAAACTCATCAAAGTTCTTGGTGATCACACATACTCATAACCGTATATATATATCTATATATACCATATACTGTCTATCTCTCTCTCTCGTCATTTCTAATGACTCTACCAGGACTATGAATCGAACGATGTTACAAATTCTGAATGACAAATCAAAATTTAAACGCGAAGAGGTACAACGCGACACTACGGCAAAATTAGAAAATTCCATAACGAAGATTCTAAACCGAATTATTTCGAAGGTCGAGGCTAAACAAGAAATCGACATAGAGCACAAAAATGCTTTTATTACAGATTGCAAACATGCCAAGCCCGTAGGTTCAACGCAACCGATATTATATGGGTTGCCCAAGGTTCACAAAATGACCAACAATGAAGGACGTCCGCCTTTCAGGCCCATTTTATCTATGATAAATTCCCCACAGCACAAAGCAGCCAGACTATTATGCCGGATTATAAAGCCTATCATGAAAGGAAGAATAGACCACGTTGTACAGGATAGCTTTCAATTCGTAGAAAAAATTCGCGACCTAAATTTGAAAGAGAGGAAAATGGTGTCCCTCGATATAAAGTCACTCTTTACTAGCATTCCAGTAAATAAAACTATAAATATCCTATGTGAATATATACGATCATCAGGAGCAGAAACACTGATAGAAGTGGACGACATGAGAGAACTACTTCTATTATGCACATCCAACGTACAATTCGTATTCCAAGGAGTCTTCTACAGACAAATTGACGGCATAGGTATGGGTAGTCCTCTTGGACCAGTATTGGCAGACATATACATGCACCGCATAGGGTATGGGTAGTCCTCTTGGACCAGTATTGGCAGACATATACATGCACCATTTAGAAACAACTGGTTTAAAACCATTTATCAATGGAGCTCATTTTTACGTGCGCTACGTTGACGATACTTTCATGGTCGTTGAAAAGGATGAAGATACAAATTCACTGCTACATCACATAAACAAGGTAGACCAGGCAATCAAGTTTACAATAGAAGAAGAAAAAGACGGATATTTATCCTTCCTAGATGTAGGAATAACGAGAGATGAAGAAGGTACTCTCTCAAGGTCAGTTCACAAGAAATCAAGCTGGACTGGACAATATGTCCATTATATGAGTAGTGTGCCAAGGGCGTACAAAAGAAACCTAATAATGAATTTGGGCACACGAATACGCAGGATTTGTTCACCGGACAACATTGAAGTAGAGCTAAATTTGCTTCGCGAAGCGTTGAGAAATAATGGCTATCCGGACTGGTTCATTGAATACAACTTGAGGCAACGCAACAAAATCGTGGCCAATTTGGAAGAAAATCAAACTCCCCAGATAGTAACGCTTAGTGTTCCCTTTGGAGGTGATCTTCCAGCGGAAATCTTCAAACGAAAAGTAATTCGAGCGACAAAAGCACAGTTTCCATCAATACAGGTGAGAGTGGTGTTCAACACAACAAAACTGATGCGCACGAATGAAAAAGATAGCCTCTCTGTGACGTCAACACCTTTGTCTGTATACAAATTTCAATGTACCTGCAACGCTCAGTACATCGGCAGATCAAAAAAGAGGCTCGAAACTAGAATAAATCAGCATCTCCCTCAAAAACTATTAAAGAGGGGTGCAGCTCCTGCACAAAAATCAGCAATTTGCGAACATGTACTACTCACAGGTCATGCTGTTAGTAGTAACAATTTTTCAGTTCTCTACAAGGCAAAAACAGAGAAAATGCTTCTGGCTTTTGAAGCTATTGCAATTAATAAGCTGAAGCCCTGCTTAAACGTGCAGAAAATAATTCAAAAAGAAATTAAATTGGACTGGAACAAAGACATAACCGACATGCCTTTAAAAATAGCCAACGCTTCGCAAAATACGACACATACATCAATTACGGACGCAATTACAATGAAAGCGATGACACACCAAATGACGTTACGCAAAAGGAGTGGTCTAAATTGCACAAAAGTAGTGGTCTAAATTGCGCAAAGCAAAGGCCAGCATAACGAAGAGGAGATTGGTTACAACACATGTACAGTGGGATTGGATGAACGAATATACTAACGAATCCAGAACAATGGCTGTAGATACTGGTAGAAATAAGATTTATTAATAAATGTTATTCCATGGAGTACGTTGTTTTGTTCTTACATATATATATATATATATATATATATATATATATATATATATATATATATATATATATATAACAATTAACTAGCACCCAGGCAAGTCCAAACACCAACTAGCCCAGACTCAACAAAAATTCGATCGGATTGGCAACAAACTGAAGAAGAAAAAACGTCTACTTATATGATATCAGAACCAGTGTTAACAGAGACAGATATTGCAAAACAATACGAGCATTCAACTTCGCAATCCGCACACCTTGCTCTGTTACCAAGGGGACAGAACAAATTTGAGGATCAATGCGAAACGATAGACGGCACTCGGAGAAAAATCATTCGTACACGTAACAGCCAACAATGCGAACAGTTGGTTAACTCTCAATCCGCAGCAAATTCTGGCCAGTACGTGATGAGTTCTCAATAAGGACGAAACCGGTCTACTGGATAAATTGTCTTTTCTACACTATACAAGTTTAAGTTTATATATATATATATATATATATATATATATATATATATATATATATATATATATATATATATTGTAATTAATTCACGAGTCAGCTGTTTATATCAATATAACGAATACTGGTAATATATACAATTATTAATGATATTTATAAATATAAATATATTCAGATGGGCATAACCGACTGCTCTTTCTATTTCACATTTGTTTTTGTAAAATACATTTACAAATTGCGATCTTGTCAAAGGGATAATTGTTTGCTCTCTACAAGTGACATCCTCGCAATAAAGCAAATATGATAGACGTTGTTTTTTCTTGGCAGTAATTGTCGCTTTTTGATGAAGCGGCATAAGCATTATCGTTTTTCCTCTTTGTCAGTTATTTGATGTGTTTTGTTTATTGCAAATACAAATTATTAACTTATAATATCAAAACATGTCCGAAAAACTGCCGAAATTGCTCACACTTAAGCTGCTCTTTCATGCTCTCACTGGACTGACCAGCTTACCTATGAATAAATGTAATTAATTAGTCAGGCAAGCTTATGCAAAGTGCTGTTGTTACGCTGTCAGCATTAATTTCGCCACTTAAATATTTTACTTGACGAAGATTGCGTGAGTAGATAACATAATTAAATAGAATGCGGGAAAACAGGTCATTGTTGCTTCGTGCTTAATCAGTAGGGCTATAGATAGATACTCAAAATAATGACAATATCAGGAATACTGCAAACCATATACCTTACACAAAGCAGACAATTTTTTTCTTCCATAAAAATTGTAATTACACTGAAAATAGATAAAATCTTTAAACTGAAATGTGATAAATGCAAAACGCCACGTGGCCTGAACTATGCATGACAAAGCAACAGATCTAAGGAGATTAAATTGCAATTTTTTCCTGAGTAAATGAGACAAAATCGCTTTCTTTTGACGTTATTTAGCCAACAAATAGCTGCATCTGATGCAACAGTCATTGATTTCTTGCACAGGTTGTTGCTCACGAGATGGCAAATATTGTAGTTGAATCATCGCGGTTTTGCGATCGCGGAATGTCGCATTGCACTGTCAGTTACACTAAGATCCGATTGATCTCAATTTACAAATATGCATCCGTTTGGTCTTCGTTCAGGCTAGATGCGGATCGACTCTCTTTTTGGAGGGCGTCATCATCGTTCGTACTAACCACTGGAAACGAAGATTGGATCGTACCGCATTTCCATTTGTGAGGAACGTGGAAAAATAGGACTGTAAAATGAAGGTTTTAATGTAGTTATCAGAGAAATAAATCGAAGTCACAATCCCGTTGGGTGGCTAAAAGACCGATTCAATGACAAAGGTGAGTTCCTCGTGAGCACAACAAATATCTGATGGTTACTTTGCTTGACGTATAAATGACTACATTCATGTAATTTCCACTAGAGTCATCCTATTATTCCTCTTTCGTCTGTATTTCTTAGAATTCTCTGTGAATGGTGGTTGCGCAACAATGAAATTTTCGATATCATCATGCCTTGTGGATAAATTGTTGCAGTTTTCTTGTTGTATGAAGTTTTAGGAAGCATCATTTCTGTGTTATGTTAAGAACGTAATTTCCATCAATACTAGATCTTAAAATCAAGTTGGCGAGCTTGAAGTAAGCACCAATCTCGTTTTAATTAACTAGTCGTCAAACAACTTAGAAAAACTACAGCCAGTCGCAACGCACTGACGCGTTTCGACCTTCCATGATCATCATCAGAGTACGACGGCAAACTGACTAGTCGAGGATCAAACCGCATTGATCTTAACTGCGGTTTACAGACCGCCGTATGCTACTTTATTTGATGATCAAACATTTACCAATTCTTTTCAATCTATCTTTGACTGCCATGGCTATAATGTAGTGGTAGGTGACTTTAATAAGTTACAGGACTGTGAAATAACCAATTTTTTTTTCTAATCATGATCTCAAGCAGATTATAAATGAATCAACTAGAGGTTCGCAATGCTTAGACCATGTATACTTAGAAATTGAAACGGTGAAATCATACAGTTATGATGTTGTTAACTATTTAAAAGAATTGTATCACAAACAAATTATTTTAAAATTGAACATCTTGAGTAGCAAAACACAGAAACTTAATTTTGACAATGCACACGTGCAATGTTCCAGAATCAACTGGAATCTATTTTTATATCTTGAACACTGACGAATTTGTTTCTTCTGTTTCATCGTTATTATCTATTTTATTTCAGTCATCTACGTTTACGGATATTATACCGAAACGAATCAATAGGAAATTATGTAAACTAAGAATTAAACGTGATAATATAATGAAGTGTAGTCTTATCAATAGTTTTAAACAAATGAGGTTAGATTTGATTGATAAAGAAATTAATTCATCACTGCTGATAATCCGTCAAAGATCAGAACGAATTATTTTGGCCAAAATGAAGAGTAATCCTAGACTAGGATACAAACTCCTCACAGATTACAGTAAATATAAGGAAAAGTTAAAGCTTATATTACCTGTGGATAAAACTGAGTATGAATTTCTCTGTGAATTGGATGAAGTATTTGGCAATTTGATATGTAATCCACAGAATGAAAGAAATTTCATGGAACTACCTGATCCTTTGGGAGACCAGGAACCAGGACTTGTTATTGACAGTGATGAATTGATAAAATTAATGTTAAAAATCAAATCAAAAAAACAAAAAGATCACCTTGGTATTTCGATTGATAACCTGCTTCAATTACCCTTAACTTTTATGAATGCGCTCTGCAACTTTATAAATAGAATTTTGAAGAATGGGAAATTACCAATCGATATACTAACGATAGTAGCTAAACCGTTGCCAAAAGTAAGTAAGCCAACGTGCGCCAGTGATTATAGATTAATCTCTATTATCCCTTCGTTTTTGAAAATAATAGAACAATTGATACTAGATCATTTAGAACGTATGTTGCCGGCTGATTTTGATTTATGTCAACATGGCTTTACGAAAGATAGATCGACAACTACTAATATGCTTTCTATGTGGAAACATGTAATTACATTAGATGAGAATAAGTTAGATGCATTAATTGTATTTATAGATATCTCAAAAGCTTTTGACTCTTTATCTTTTGATGCTATTTTGAATGCGATTAGTTTATTGAATATTGATCCGAATGGCTTTAGATTACTTAAATACTATTTATATAATCGAAGAATGAGTATTCAAGTAAACGATTTGATATCAAAATCGAAAAGAGTAACAAGTGGAATTCCACAGGGATCAAGTTTGGGGCCAATTTTATTTAAAATCGTATTTGCACATTTGGAAACTAAGATCCTTAACGGTCGAGTTTGCAAATTCGCTGATGATTTAAAAATAATCTTCCCAATTGATCCAAAGAATGTCGAATTCTCCAAAAATAATGTGACTTTAGATTTGTATGATTTGAGTAAATATTTGTTTACACTAGGGCTGAGAATAAACAATAAAAAGACGAAAACTTTAAAAATAGGGAACAGAACAAACTTTCATTATGTTTATTTTCATGATGCTGTTATTAATGATGTGTTTGAGATTAAACTTATGCAAGAAATTAAGGATTTAGGTATAACTATTCAATGTACAGCTTCTGCTGAGAGACATTGAAAGGATAGTAGGCAGTGCCAAGAAAAGATGGGCACTAATAAATCGAAATATCTTATCAAATGATATAAAACTTCAAATGTATATAATATGGATTAGACCGATACTAGAATATGCTGTCGCTACTTGGAATCCATTAAAAAAGGGTTTGTCCAATAAGATAGAAGCTGTACAAAGAAAAGTTGTGAAACAAATTAGTCCTATCTCCTGCACTATATACGCCTCTAGATTACAGTTTGTATCACTGCAAACTTTATGGTTTCGGAGGATGTGCTATTGCATAAAAGTTTTCTATTTGAACCAGTGGACTGGTGCCTATATGAATCCGATAAGAAAGAGTCATGAAGTTGGAACTAGATCTGGACATTTGGCAATATCTCCTCCTTTGGTGGGGAATGTTGCGAGCAAGTTATTCTCTTTTTCGAAAATCTACAAAATTTATAATCAATTGCCAAAGAGGCTTAGAGAAATGCCTCCATCTAAGATGTCTTTTAAATTTTTATCTACTGAACTTGAAAAAGTCTACAATCCTGCTGATATTTTTTATTTTGATTATGATAATACTTTCTCATGGTTGAATAAAAGACAAGGATAATTGTTATCGGAAACAGAATTTCTTGAGATTTCTGTTTCCAAGTTTTGTATTATTAAAATTGAAATGTTATGCATTATTTCATCATGTTAGTTAACAATGTATTAATGACTACATTCATGTAATTTCTACTAGAGTCATCCTATTATTCCTTTTTTGTCTGTTTTTTCTTAGAATTCTCTGTGAATGGTGGTTGCGCAACAATGAAATTTTCGATGTTGTCATGCCTTGTGGTTAAACTGTTGCAGTTTTCTTGTTGCATGAAGTTATAGGAAGCCTCATTTCTGTGTTATGTTAATAACTTAATTTTCATCTTCTCTAGATCTTTAAATCAAGTTGGTGCGCTTGACGTAAGCAACAATCCAATTGTATTTAACCAGTCTTCGAACAACATAACAAAACTACAGCCAATCGCAACGCACTCATGCGTTTCGACCTTCCATGATCATCATCAGAGTACGACGGCAAACTGACTGCATATATATGGAAAGCAAAATTAGATATGCGACTCTCACATCTAGTAGTCTCGCATACATTGTACGTGACTGGAAATTTCGGTTCCACAATTTCTATGCAGTCAGGAACATTAGCTGTTTGCAGCTTTCGCCACACTCACAATACACACACACACACACACACATATATATATATATATATATATATATATATATATATATATATATATATATATATATATATATATATATATAGACAAAACAATTAAGAAATAATTGATTGCGCGGGTGGTGGTAACATTTATTTAAATCAAGTATTCGAGCTTGAAATAAACACCAATCCCATTTTATTTAACCATTCGTCGAACAACTTCGCAAAACTACTGTCAGGCTCGATCTTTGCGGTCTAATTTATTAATCCGTGTTTGTTTACAGCATGCCATGCAATTGAAGTACTGCATCCTGGGTTTTTATTTGATTATGTGGGTGACAACAAATCTGACTCGGTTTTATTTAGTTCTCTTGATTTGGCTGATTTGTAAGTGTGTATGCGTTTGTGTCTGTGTGTGTGCCTGTTTGCATGTAAAGGTCCTTCTCACTGTATTGAAAAATGATGTCTGAGATCTGGTCATTATTGTTTTTATGGCTTGAGAATTAACCATCTGTTCGCATTGTTGGCTGTTACGTGTGCGAATGCTATTTTTCCGAGTGTAGTCTTTCGTTTCCCCTTGTTGCGCAAATTTATTTTCTTAACTTAGTAACAGCGGAAGTGCGGATTGCAGTGTTGAACGCTCATATTGTTTGGAAATTTCTGTCACCGTCTCTGCATCTGTTTTTTCCTCTGCAGTTTCTTGCCAATCGCATTGAATGTTTAAATACTCTTTCTTGCGAAGAACTAATATATATGTGCAAGTATGTATTAGTTGTTGCGAACGTAGTAACAAATTAGTTCAGTTGTGACCACATTCTTTGATTGTACGTCCTATTATTCCACATTCTTCTACCAAATATATAGTGGTTAAAGGGCTTAATACCGGCTCATACTGATGAGTCGCCAGTAAGCACGAAACAAATGTGCATGAGATTATACTTTCCGTTCATGCTGCCTTTGGTTTATCCTTCTGGTCACAACTGAACTAATTTGTTACTAGGTTCGCAAAACCTAATACATACTTGCATATATATTAGTTCTTCGCAACAAACAGTATTTAACTGTAATATAATGAATTGAATGATGTCATGCTTACCGCGAAATGTGATAACTGATATCGATGAAGGCCAGAGTGTATGGTTTAACTGGAGTAACGGGTGTTCGGAAATTGTTGTAATTCTCAATTTGGGTGAACTTTAGCATAAATTTATATCCATCAGGTTGATATCATGTACCGACTCGGAAACCATAGTGTTAGTATCCGGTACTCATCGATTTCAAAAAGGTATCGGTTACTAACACAATAGCCATAGTGTTAGTATCCTTTACAGACTCGGTATATATATTATATAGTGTGAGTAAGCGTTGAAGTCGCATTGTCGTAGACTTTATATGATGTTAGCTTCACTATTACAGGTTTACACATTCGTCTAGGAGATTGTACCGTCCTTTTATTCCACATTCTTCTACCAAGTATATAGTGGTTAAAGGGCGTAATACCGGCTCCTACTGATGAGTCGCCAGTAAGCACGAAACGAATGTGCATGAGATTATACTTTCCGTTCATGCTGCCTTTGGTTTATCCTTCTGGTCACAATTGAACTAATTTGTTACTAGGTTCGCAACACCTAGCGTTCAACACTGTAATCCGCACTTGCGCTGTTACTAAATGAAGAAAATAATTTTGTGCAAAAGGTTAAAACGAAAGATTACACTCGGAAAAATAGCATTCTCATACGTAACAGCCAACAATGCGAACTGATGGTTAATTTTCAAGCAAACAATACAAGAATGACCAGATCTTGGACATTACATTGCAATACAGTGAGAAGGACCTTTACATGCAAACAGACAAACACACATACACAACCATACGCAAACGCATACAAACTTACGAATCAGCCAAAACAAGAAATAGAAATGAATCCGTGTCAGATTTATTGCCACCCACATAATCAAATGTAATTCGGAATGTATATAAATGAAAGATTGTAAAGCGAATTTTAGTAATCTCGAAATAAGTGGCCATTATCCAGTTTGTTATTAATGTGGTTTTTTTCCTAATTAGTAATATATGGTGTATATAGAAGATATATATATATATATATATATATATATATATATATATATATATATATATATATATATATATGCCGTGGGTTATCATGAGGCTGACGATATTCCTAGAAAAGGAGGACGAGAACAGTTCCGTTAAATCTGCAATACCGTATGCAACTCACGTACCAATCGACAGAATACATCGTTCTAAATTGTGTAATGGATTCTCAGTGCTTTACAAATCCAAATTGCCTTCTGTGTGGCACAGCTATGATCAATCAGCTAGTGTTGGTCACACTGAGGAACCGTCTTTCAAATATAATAACTGCCTCACAAAAGAGGACATTAAATAAACAGCATTCAGTAATCTGACGGGACCAAGTAAATTTCTCTACATTGTCTAATGAAGCCCTATTAACTCAATGCTAATTTATTAAAGTGAATTGTACTAGTGGTGAACAATTATAAAGTTAATGGTCTACAATTTTTTTAGACAACAAGTTCGGATTATCTGTTGCTGAAGAGAATCCGAAATTCCATTTTATTGCAATGCGCTGACATGACCACTAAAATTTATGACAAAATTAATGTTATTTTCTCCTAAAACTTCAATTGTTTCTGCCATTTTGACATGACAGAAATAGTTGAAGTCACTTACATCGAAATTGGATAGTATAGGACCCACTCGTCTGCCAGGATGGGGTCCTCGTGCGCATCATAGTTCTTGGTTAGAAACCCTTAGCGATATGGCATCAAATCGAGCTCAGTGGCGATCTTGTTGCAGATGTCTAGTAGAATCATCTTCGGAACTTTCTTTTCTTAGTAGGGCAAAGTTAGCTGCGAGGTTCTGTTTGTTTATGACGTCATACAGTGAAATCCGCAAGAAAGCTGTGTTGCTGATGTCGCTTTGCCCGAATGCTAACTTGGCCATAATGGTGTTGTGGAGAGGTTTAGTTGCCTCATTTTTGTTAGTTATCCTGATAAATTTACTCATAGTAGCAAGGCATTCCTTCTCTCTCTGCCTCTCTCTCTCTCTCTCGCAAATCTCACTAATAGTTTGTCTAAATTCACTTATATACTCTTTTTCACTCCTTATGGTTATATGGCAGTGAAACATCAGTCACTTTTGACTTTTGTGTGGCTAAGCATGACGATGATGAAAACAGGTGACTGCATATATTTCAAAAGTCTGGCTATGGACAATTTCCATCAGGACGACTATGCGTACACGTATACTTTTGGTTTATACAAAGACGTTCTTAAAAACGCTGAGAAATTCGAATCACCAAGATAATAGCTTCATCCTGGAAGTGAAAATGGTGTCGTGAAATGGGGAAGGTCCAGTAAATTAGAAAGTCGCGTGGTCATCTCCTGCTTTCCCTTCTGGCCTCTAATGAGGAGTTATATTAATAGGAAAAAATTGTTGTGCATTAGGTGAGACTACTTTTACCATTCTTTGCTTCATTACACATTGAAGAATTTATTTTTGTTTTTGGCTTATTGTTTCAATATCGTAAAAGTCGACCGGAATAATATGGCGATGTTCACGTCAGCTGCCATTTTTCAAACCACCCAGGATTGGCTAAGAGAACAGCAACAAATTACTCTGGATCGATATTGAACACGTTTATCATCCTATTTCTCTTCGCATTCACGGCGATCCACCTGTAAATAGTTGCTTCATTATCCGTATGTGTGTCTATGAGGAAAAAAGCTATATCCTGTCTCAGTAAACAAATTCATACTTTTAGATTCATATGCACACACACGCATAAACACACACACAACATTATCTCTGCGAAGTAGCGACTATTTGACTAGTTATGATTTAACTTCCATTTGACATGTCCGCAACATATTTGTCTTTTAAAAGTGGATAGGAATTTAACAGTTATGCCAAGAATGAATATTTTAAACGATATTGAATGCCAAGATAATTCAGATATCTGAATGTGCCCATATTTGCATGCTGTTCGATGTGCTTCTCTTCGTACATTTATATGGCACATGGACACTACTCCAATTATTAGGTTACAAATTCTGATAGGTATTTCATATACCAATGATATATTGACGGGTTCTATTATTTTGGATTCGGTTGCTTACTCCCGATTGTGAGTGTTTTTCAAAACCGTACGTCTATAACATTGAACTGCTAAAGTCCTCACTATTCAATTCAATTCAGAGCCCGATATTACTATACTACTGAGTTTGTCCCTCGGTGTTTCAAGATTTCACTGATCCACTTTCTAAGCAATGTTGACTATGGCAGTAATCAGTGCCATTTCAGTCACTTTTATCGGACACCAATTATTCACGAATAACTCATTCCATTTATTCAGTTCTTTATCGGAGCATTTCGAATACCCTCTATTCTATTGACTGATATCTTTTGAATGTTTGCGCAATGCGAGCTTCGTATGTTGCATCTCTGCGATTTGCGTTCGTGGGTTGTCGCTTTGCCCTATCAGTTTCGCAATGATCAGATTGATCCACATTTCGAAGTAAAAATCGATTTGGCCTTCTTTTTGGCTAGATGCGGATTCGCCCCTGTCTTCCGAAGGCTTCAACATTGTTTATAATGACCAGTCAACGAAGATTAGATCGTACCTCATTTCTGGTGGTTGGAATGAACGATGTTGAAGCCTTCGGACAGAAGGGAAGAATAAGCACCCAGCCAATAAGAAGACGAACTCGATGTGTACCTGAAAATATTTTATTGGTTTACATTTTATAATTACCTGTTTCATTCTATAAACGATCGTTAGTGAAAAAACTCGTAAGACGTTAAAATTAAAACTATTCCAACGCAATAATAGGGAGTTAAGCATATTGTTACGTTTCGAAAGAAATCGGAAGGCTATGCGTCTTCAATTTGCGATATTGACTAACAGAATAACCAAAAGCCATTCAGGTACATTATTATAGCACAAATAATAAAGTAAGACGAATTCAAGAAAGACAAGCTAATACTCACACAAAACGACAATTTCGAACAAGTAATACATGACAGGAAGAGATGAACTCTAACGGTTTACATGTTGATTAGTTTCACAAAAACAATTCATCCCCTGGATTTAAGCGTTTTCGTGCATCGGTGTCTTCTCGACGCCTTAATATCCGGCTGGATTACGCCAGTTGGTCTGGCAATAAAACTTTGTCATGAAGCCCTAAATTTGGCACAATTCTTACCTACACCTGGTGACTTATCGATGCCAGTCAAATTTGCAGAGCCGCGTGTCTTGCATCAAGTGGTGGCGTCTCACGTTTTGGCGAGAGCTTAGGACATATTTTTTACTACTGTCCACAATCGGTTTTCTAGAACTTGTTTGCATGGATTGTAAAATCTATCATTTAGCCTATAGAAAATGTCATGCTTCCACTCCTACTCGACGCTTCGTGCAAAAACTATAGCGGTTCTGTGATTTCTTCCGACTTCCTAGCACAAAACTATTGTACATGACTATTGGCAACACACCACTTATTCGTGGTCAGCTACGTGCAGTTAATGTTTGCCTACGTGTATCCGAATATACGCTTGTTTTAATTTTACTTTTGCATGCTAGCCTTAAATACTGTTGTCTGTATCATTTATTCCTGTTTCCTCATCCATTGTTACCTACATGTCTAATTAATTGTGTATTAGTGTAATGCGAATTGGCTAGGCCGAATTTAGCTAAATTTACTTTTTGTGTCACACAAAAGAACATTGTTCTACTAGCTAATTAAGCTTTTTTGAGGAGATCAATGAAGATATACCCACGTTCTTTCTAACTTGACAGAAATACACATTCGTTGCTTCGACTAGCTTTTCGTGTACCATTTAATTGGTGTTCAAAGTTTTATAATCACGTAGTTAGGTAAATGGTTTGCTTACCTGGAAGAATGGAAACAGCCAAATCCTTGGTGATGCCCACACGTTGAGAATAATTTCTGTTCTCAACTTGGCCAATTCGTGGTTAGCAGAATTTGGTTAGTATGATGCTGAGTAGTTTTTTACCGAAAAATATAATAATTTGTCATTTTAATTGAGAGATAAATCATTTTATATAAAGCAGATTTGCACAACACAACTAAAAAAGGCAATTTTCTTTCCGCCGGATCTGAAATCAACCGTAATATCTAGTATTTTATATAGTCAATAACTGTTAAATGATTTCTGATTTTAGACATAGTTGATTTATGAATACACGTTGTTATATACGCAAATTGCCGTAATTTAAGCAACAGTTTAGCTATACTTTCGTTTGAAAATTCCAGTTTTACCAAGGATTTTCAGAGGTAAATTGCGGGAATTAATGTTGATCAAGGTGTAGAGTATAAGAATTTGCTGTGTTAGCAGGTGAAGTTCAGCCTACCTCCAAGATCATGGTGATGGACCATTTACAGGCTATAAACTATTTAAATATGGTTAGTTTGATTTAGATATAACTCTACCAATGTTGGAATACGTATACGTTTAGCAGAATGTACCATCCACCTGTCCCACACTTATCGATCATATATAAAATGGACTTAGGACACATGAATTTAAACCTTCTGTTCATGATCACTTTGACATTCTATTAAAAATAGCCTTTTAATAAGTACGCCATACCTAATAATAAAGAGCAGAAATGACTTATCGCTTAGGCCTACATTTGTCATATTATCAAATTATGATGACGAGATGTCAGATAAATTAAAAAGAGCTGAGCTGGAGGGTTCGTACGGCGATGTCACAGCAGAAATTTCATAAGTAGACGGATTGCACTCTCGACAAAAAACCCGAAAGACGTTTCGACTCTGAGCATTCTATCCTAAGACACAAACGGGGTAATTTAATCAAATGAGAGCACCTCGAGGGATAGTTAATGACATTCCATTAATGAAGCCAGATTAAGTTTCATGTATTTTATGGATAAAAATAAACGATAAAAATAGTTACATGAAAAATATTCTTGATTATGAACATGCTGCAGTTATGCCAAATTTAGGACGACAGGTCAGAAACTTTGGTGGGTCATAAGACATGTAGTTTTTCTAAATTTACCAGACACGGTTGAAACGAATTAAAATTAAAAAATATTACATCATATAATTATACAAACAATAATTGCACGCAATCATTGATTGTTTAATTATATTGCCTATATATGTATATGTGGCGAAAGCTGCAAAAAGTTAATATTCGTGACTGCATAGAAATTGTTCAGCCCACATTCACAGTCAAGTACAACGTATGCGAGACTAATAGAGGTGAGATCCGCATATCTTATTTTGCTTTCCATATATCTGCATATTGGTTTGATCCTCTCAAGTCAGCATGCCGTCGTAATCTGATGATGTGCATGGAAGGTCGAAACGCATCAGTTCGTGAGACTAGCGGTAGTTTTACTATTTTTTTCGACGACTGGTTAAATAAAATGGGATTTGTGTTTACTTCAAGCTCGCAAACTTGATTTAAAGAGAAAGATTACATCATATGTTGTTTTAGAAAACAGTCAGAGTCTATGGTTAGTCGATGTTACGCTCCGTGAAATAATGATGCAGAACCCATATATAAAATTAAAGGTTTTCAAATTCAATTTTACTCGTAGCAAGGTTTCTTCTTTTCAGCCAGACAAATATACACATTTATTTTGAATTATTATAGTTTTCATGATGTAAGCATAGTCACATAATATATATATATATATATATATATATATATATATATATATATATATATTTCACAGTTTAAATTAAGCTTTGTATAATGAAAAAAAGGTAATTCATTGAGTAGACCGATTTCGTCCATACATACTTGCATATATATTAGCTCTTCGCAACAAACAGTATTTAACTGTAATATATTGAATTGAATGATATCATGCTTACTGCGAAATGTGATAACTGATATCGATGAAGGCCAGAGTGTATGGTTTAACTGGAGTAACAGGTGTTCGGAAATTATTGTAATTCTCAATTTGGGTGAACTTTAGCATAAATTTATATCCATCAGGTCGGTATCATGTACCGACTTGGAAACCATAATGTTAGTAGCCGGTACTCATCGATTTCGAAAAAAGTTATCAGTTACTAACACAATAGCCATAGTGTTAGTATCCTTTACAGACTCGGTATATATATTATATAGTGTGAGTTTAGCGTTGAAGTCGCATTGTCATAGACTATACGATGTTAGCTTCACTATTACAGGTTTACACATTCGTCTAGGAGATTGTACCGTCCTATTATTCCACATTCTTCGACCAAATATATAGTGGTTAAAGGGCGTAATACCGGCTCCTACCGATGAGTCGCCAGTAAGCACGAAACGAATGTGAATGAGATTATACTTTCCGTTCATGCTGCCTCTGGTTTATCCTTCTGGTCACAACTGAACTAATTTGTTACTAGGTTCGCAAAACCTAATACATACTTGCATATATATTAGATCTTCGCAACAAAAAGTATTTAACTGTAATATGTCGTTGAATAATGTATACCATCCAAGATAATTTATAGACGCACTAAAAAATCATCAACTAATTAGATGCTTAATATAAAGATTTCATTTATTTGACAAAAAATACCTGCTAGATATAAATGTAAGGAATGAAATCCATGCGATCTAACAGTCCAACATTGTTTATGAACAAGTGCGTCTAAATCGGTCTTAACGCTTTTTATTCAAAACTGGCAGATAACTAACGCCGAAGCGAATCTCGGAGCAATTGTGTCTCGATTGCATTCGAAGTAATTTGAACATGTAAGCCATGCACTTCACATACGAGATAGATAAAACCGTAGTTTTCAAATGTTTAACTCCAAACCTGGTGGATATTTCAATTTCATTTTATAACACTTTATGAAAAGAAACTGCACTTTGCAAACTTTGTCAGTTAAAACATGTCCTCTTTCTAACCATATTTGGGAAGGAAGTTTCACACTATTTCATTATAAATTGATGAATTATTAATTCTGGTGTGTTTGCACACCTCTGCGTGTGGGATATTTTCCGGTTTGTTTTTGTATAATCTAAGCTGAAAAATAAATTGTGCATTGAAGTATACATTTATTATAAAATGGCCACTCTTTTTCCTGAAACAAAGATTGACCTTTTTAAACTGTTTAATAAACCTGTTTTAGAATTATTTTGTGCTTCAGTACACGATGTATTACTCAATTAAAATTAAAAATGCATAAATTTGGCTAAACACAAAACTAAACAGACCCTTCTTGATTTTCTTACTTTACCATGTAGAGAACCAGATATTTCAGTGATGATGAGATCTTCCAAAATATATGGCATTGAAACAAAAAACTGATCAATATTTGAATTTAAATTAGAATAGGAAGTTTACTTAAAGTATTATTAGAGATAAAAAAAGTCATAACATTTTGCTAGCTGATGCTTAAATAAATTGACTTCAAATAGAAAATGTTATGATAATAATTTGGTGGGGCCTCCAGATAAAGCGGTGGATTTCTCTGGCATTCACACTTGAATCATATGTAAATTTAACTCTATGACTTCCTAGGATTAAACGAACAGTGGTTGCGCGAGCGGTGATAACAATCATTTTAATCAAGGTTATTATCTTGATATAAGCACCTGTATCATTATATTGATGCATATGTCTGTACCAACTAAGCAATGTATAGTGTAGAAAAGGAAATTCATCAAGTAGACTGGTTTCGTCCTTATTGGGAACACATCAGGTACCGTCCAGGATTTTCCACGGACAGGCCTCAAACGTGGGCACGTCTACTTCTTGAGCAACACTGCCGCATACCACATAGAATTTTCAATTATATTATAGCTAATGTTTCTTGGTTAGCCTTTCCTTTAGGTGAAGCCTATATATCATAACTTTAGAACTAAAATTCAAACTAACCATCCCAAATTGGCCTTTAGTGAACAGACATTACACTACATTGTAAAATATTATTTAAGTGAACATTTACTTTATGAAACGAATATTGATTGCGCGGGCGGTGAACTTATTTGGAACTCATCTTGTACTGTCCGTGGCAAAGTCTGAACAATACGAGATGAGTTCCTAATAAGGACGAAACCGGTCTACTGGATGAATCGCATTTTCTACATTATACTGTTCTTAGTTTATGCTAATACATTTATGTACAAAATGGGACGGCTTTCTGGGATGTTAGGAGGCAATATGCGTAACTTAAACATTGAGATTTATGTTAATGTAGAAAACAATTTATATGTAGAAAAGCGTGTGTTGACAAACTCACCTAACAAGTTACTTATACTTTAATTGATAAGAATATCGTGTCTGGGCTGATTGCGAAATAACCTACTACACGTTTTACAAATATGAAAATACCAATTTAACAATCATTGATTGCGCGGGTGGTGATTACAATTCTTTAAATCAAGTTTGCGAGCTGTGGATAAACACCAATAACATTTTATTTATCCATTATTCGAACAACATAGCAAAACTAACGTTAGTCATACGTACTGACGCTTTTCGACCTTCAATGTTGATCATCAGAGTACGACAGCAGGCTGACTAACAAGGAAAGTATGACTGACGGGGGGTTTGTTATGTTGGTGTTTATTTTAAGATCGCAAACTTGATTTTAAGAAGAAAATGGTAGTAGAACAGAAAAACAACTTGGTCATGACACCATTTAAGGAACGACAAGAAAGGAATGATGCAATGCACACATCGCTGGGAGGCATTTTAATTAATTTAACCGATCAGTGCATAATCTGGATAAACGTAGATTTTGATCATAGCAACCACTATTTGAAGAATCATTTTGAATTCGTTCACAAGCATGGTTTTGACCCCTTCATCCAAACATTCAGGTTCAACTACGATTGCAAGTTGTATTTAAAGCAGTACCATATATATAAATATATATAGGTAATAAAAGATAACACACGTGACTGCATAGAAATTTTGCAGCCGACATTTCCAGTCAAGTACAATGTATGCGAGACTAGTAGACGTGAGAACCGCATATCTTATCTTGCTTTCCATATATATGGATTACGGTTTGATACTCGCTAGTCAGTTCGCCGACGTATTCTGATGATGATCATGGAAGGTCGAAACGCGTCAGTGCGTTGCGGCTGGCGGTAGTTTTGCTAAATACAATGAGATTTCTGTTTACTTCAAACTCACAAATTTGATTTAACGAATTGTTACCACCACTCGCACAATCAACGATTGTTTAATTTTATTACTTTTGCACAGTGTATTTTTGCCGCGTATCAAAAACGTTTTATGTGGCTCCTTAATTTTGTTGACTTCGCCCATATTGTGCAAATTTCGATTAGTTGTCTGTTCTTTTGAAGGCTAATCAAGAAATTTTATAAAACAATGATGTTCTCGCACACATGACATAATGATTGCTCATCAAGTTAACGCCCAGTCTCTTGCTGGTAAAGAGTTTAAAATTAAAACTTTCACCGTCGATGCAAAAGGTGCAGTGGAGTCATAATACGTTAAAGCCGGAAGTTTCATCAGTTGAACCCTGACTACCAGTCAAAAACACTATTGACTTGTTGAACTATAAGTTAACAGATTATTCAACGTTCTAAGTCGTTCGTGAAGTTTAAGTTCCACAAAACTTGTAGAAGTTTTTTTCAGTTAGCTTGGCAAGCCAAAAGCGCGGTGGACGAATTTTGATGTTATATTAAGCAGTTAGAAATTAATGGACTCACTTCGCTGATCATGGCATTAACTAACTTACGGCACACTTCAAATGATCGACTTACACTAAACAAACAGTATTCGTGAAATATTGCACCATGCTATTAAGGGTGGCAGTAATAATTTAGTTGCCAGTGTATGGAAAGGAAACAGAAAATATTTCTATTTTTATATTGCCGTCAGTCTTACGTTTTTCTTTGAATTGGAATGGTGAGTACTATTATCGTGTGTCCATATTGCACCTAATCAAGGTGAACATAAGTTGTTTTAATGAAATATCCTTATCCGTCAGTCCAATTTTATTTTCATTAAATTATTTTTGCGAATTTGAGATAAGCACCAATCTTATTTTTATAGAAATTCGAACAGTGTAGTCTCCCATAGTGACACTTATTGAACTTCTTTGCCTATCAACTGTGCACTACATAAAACTGATTAACGAGGATCAAACCAAAATGTATAGACGAGGTACGGGAAATCATATATGCGGCTCTCGCTAATATTGTGCTTGACTGTAAATGTTGGCTGCGCAATCTCTATGCTGTCTCGAACAAAACTAGTTTCCAAATTTACCTACACGTGTATAAGTTATACAATTAAAAAGTCATTGATTGTGTGGGTGGTGGAAACCATTATTTAAAGCAATCTTCTGGGCTTGCGATAAACACCAATTTCATTCTATCTAACTGGCCGCTCCACGTTGCAAAGTTACCGGCATTCGCACGTACTGACGCGCTTTTCCTTCGTAGACATGCAATGTTCTTGTCCGTCTGTCCGTCCGTCCGTCCGTCTGTCCATTTATGCGATTTTGGTGAACAGCACCTATTTTTGTTACCTTGTCAAAAGCTCTTTTTAAAATTAACTCTATTTGTTCAAAACAATTGGGCATACTCCGCAGGTTAATTTCAATACTCCATCACACTCACATGTCATAAGCAGATTACCTTCTAATGATTTAATTGGACTTTGTTTACCAGAATTCAAATTTTTATTGTCAAATTGTCAGACAACTAATTATGCTTTATCAACTCAATCTGAAATAGTGACGGTAAATTTGAATTTTTGGTGGAATGGTAGTGAGCATAATCAGTTGATGCCCAGAAATTTAATTTAAATGTCTAATTATTGGCTGTAAATCTGCTTCTAACAACGGTGCACATGTCTTGTCCGAATTAAAAATATGTTTGCAAATTATGAACGCATAATCTGTGAATTTCACCTTGATGGGGAAATCAAGTACATCAGGTTTGAATTCTAACACTGTATAACTAGTTGGATTATAAATTTAAATAACCGCGTATGGTCATCATTATAAACAGGTAACACCGATGCCATTACACAAATCATCGTAGTAAGGAAAAACGATTTATTCCAATTAATGAATGCGCTTCGTGCTTCATATCGACTGGTCAACAATGGGCCGGCAACATCCGCATCGACGCCCACTTTTGTTGGTTGCACAGCGTGGTACAAACTGTTGATACAATCACCTACACGAATACGAATTAGTCATTCACCTTTTAATGTGCACAAAATGAATATTTTCAAAAATGCATACGTCTAGAGCCAACGTTCGGCGCTGTCAACCTCATGCACCGACTGGGTCGCCACGATCTGCCATTTCAGACCTGCCAATATGCCACTCCAACAGGTGATATTGGTTGCAAGATTTATGCCAGGAGTTTGTTCTATATAAATATATATATTCTTATAATTAGGAAAACACAAATAATTATATTATAAGAATACTGTGGTAAATTAAAAAGGAATGGACATCATAAATATATATATATATATATATATATATATATATATATATATATATATATATATATATATATATATATATATATAGGTATGTATAATGGCTATATCATTTTCGTACAATTCGCTCTATTCGACCAATAGGAACTGAATAGCGGTGCATTCGCCAACACCACAAGCCAGCATAGCCGAAAGCGCAACGAACCGAAGACTGCCTGTGTGGAAGCTCAATTCATCTCATCGACGACAAATTCACGTTTGTTGGCGACACTGGACGCCGAAGAATGTGAGAAATATACTGTCTTCGCATTACAACTAAGTTAGACGTCGCCTTAACTGATAGGAGAAACGTCATTGTGTAGCGTTTCAGATTCTATTTAATTATGTTTGCTTTTGAAGGTGTAAACTGTTTCAGCAGTTGATGGTGTAGCGCAGTGAACTGAACGACTAAAGCCTGTAGAGGTTAAAAGTTTCTCAAGCCAGGTTTAATTGACAGTTTGGTTTAACGGAAAAATTATCCGCCGGTTACATGAACAAATACTGTCCATGGCAACGCAATGTAATTTTCTTTGTTTATATTAACGCTCGGCCATTTGGTGGTTTGCACAAAATTTAAGTTTTTCGTACATTTGCAAACAAGACCGCGCCAGGCTACACCTGATGTCCCTGCCGAAGTCGTTTTTGAATACACGCTCCTTAATGATGCGGCAAACATTGAAATTTCATTGGATGAACGTCTTCTTTGGGAAAGATGCCAGTTTTCATCCAATTTGGGTTATCGCGAGATGAGACTGGGCCAACTATAACAGCTCGCCTCAACTTGACATTAGCTTAGATTGGGTTCGTGCATCGTGGAAGGCCAGACGAGGCGAGAGCATATCTCGTTCATTTGCCTAGTTAAGCATACAAATCCTAACGTCATAATTAGGAGAAAAAAAATTAAATAGACATTGGTCTCAAATATGAGGACGTTGCGAACTGGTATGAGGAACGCGAACAAGCGTGCAGAGGGGAAGCCATGAAACGCCGCTATTCTTAGAAATGCTACTCCAAACCATCATAGTTTGAACGAAACTCTATTAGCTGGAGTATGCTTTAATCCACATTGTTGCAGAATAAGTAGAGCACAGGTGTGTAAGTACTCTGTCTTTATTATCAGATAAAAAAAAATTGCTGCTGATGTAGTTGTGGGCGCTGCTAAATATTATTGTTTCAGACCTCCTATCTGCAGCAGACTACAACGGGTTTTAAGAAAACAAATAACGCAATAAGGATGTCGGAATGTCGTTTCTTAACTCATTGTTTGATAGCAAACACTTTCCATGATTTGCTGGGTCGAATTATCCTCGGCTGAGTCATTAAATTATTTGAAGTTTATATATCCAGAATATGCAATTTTTAGTTAATGCTTTATCAGTTTTATGATTTATTTATAATTGATTTCCTTTTCTGCAGTTAAAGATAAGTTTTCCTGTCCCTAATTGGATTGCGATCTCTGATTGTTGCCCAGGTTCGAGCCCTTTCCGCGGCAAATTCTGGCCAGTACTTGATGAGTTCCCAATAAGGACGAAACCGGTCTACTGGATGAATTGCCTTTTCAACACTATACAATTCTTAGTTTATACTGACATATGTAAGTAATTAATGGGTCAGGTGTTTATATCAAGACCGCAACATTGATTATGATAAATGTTATCACCACCCGCACAACCAATGTTCGTTTAATTATATAAATGTTCATTTCAATACCACTTCCCCATGTAGTGTGGTGTCTGTTCAGTAATGACAGATTGGGGATGGTTAGTTGGAACTTTGGGTCTAAATGGATGCCGGATGAGCTGCACCTAAAGAAAAGAAAGACTAACCAAGTTACATTAGTTAGTATATAACTGAAAATTGTGTGTAGTGTAGTGTGCGGCAGGATAGCTCAGTGGTTATAGCACCAGATTCCGAAGCAGACGTGCCCAGGTTCGTATCCTGTCCGCGGCAAATTCTGGCCAGTACTTGATGAGTTCCCAATAAGGACGAAACCGGTCTACTGGATGAATTGCCTTTTCTACACTATACAATTCTGAGTTTATACTGGCAAAAGTACATACATAAAGGGGCAGGTGTTTATATCGTATATTGTATTTGGCTTGAATGTCAAAAAAAGCTATGATTAAGGTAAATTCGTGATGACACTGAAATTGTGCGGCCGACATTCCAATTAAGGGCAATTTTTGTTTCTTATAGGCTGAAGAGCCGTAATTTGATTGCCACCATATGGTCTGTTTACCGTAAATCAATTTGATGTCGCGCTCTGTTGAGGATAATTAAAAAGCAAAACGCATCACTACGTGTGAATAATGCTAGTTTTAGTATGCTTTTCAACTAGTGAACGAATGGGATTGGTATTTATCTCATGTCCGCAAACTTTGGCGAAAAATTGTGTTCAATCACTTGAATCATGTGGTTAATGAAACACGTGTACCTTTCTGCTAATTTCAACGCATTATCCCCCTTCATAAGAGATGTAAAGAAAAAGATTATGCACATTCAGAAGTTTAACTCTACCAAATATCTGGTTTTACAAAAACTGTCTTCCAAATTCATTGGAATTCACACTTTAAGGTTTAGTTTGTGCATTATTTCTAGCAATGCCTGTTACATAATGCATGTTTATGTTTTGATTTAAAAACTTATCATGGTCTAAAATATTGCGTAGGCGTCAATGTGTGCATCTACCTTCAAGGGAATGGAGAAATTGATTATATAATAAACTAAGAATGTTTCAAACTATCTATTCATTCAGATAGTTAATCTCCAGAATTTGGTTTAAATTAATGTCTACCGAAGTACACACAGCCGTTTATTTACCTGTTAACTTTAATAGACATGATGTTGTATAATCAACAGAGAAAAAACTATTTTTTAATCAATTTAATATATGTAATTTTATAAACCATTCGGAGTGAGAAATCATTATGAGTAGTAACGTGACTGAGTAGCTTTAAATTGCCATCGAAAATATCGGCGTCGCATTTTCAGACTAGCAGCTCATGGGCGGCTTCGTAGTGATGGGACAAGTGCGAACCCCTCTTTGCGTGCCAAACATCAACGGTGCACCTGGAAAAGTAAAGGATGAAAGATTTTACCCATCTACGGGGGCTTTCAATTGTCCCGCAAATGCAAAATGCGGAAAAATAAGCAATTATCAAGAGCGCTGCGAATGTTGCAAAAACATTTTTTAAATGGGAATGTGTTTGAAACGACGCTTTTCGCAAAATGTCGCTTTTGTGATGAATAAGCAATATAGATTTCAACGATACTTTATTGATAATGCATTATCAATATCGCTTACCTGATATAGTCACAAACTCCATATTTTATCATCTGCAAAACATTGCGAATTTGGAGTGAATGCGTGGCTTTCTAATGCAATATGCAGTTAAAATTTTGCCACAGTAGAACCTTGTTAAGTCGGCGAAGCTTAGCAAATATTAGGCTGAGTAATTATAAAGATAACTATTCCTAGCGTAACTTTCCTAATAAATTTTCGATTAAAAATCGATATCTGACCATTAATTGAGGAGTTTCAGACGTTCTTGGTGTTCGGATTAAACTTTTTATTAAAAAAGAAAAAGCTCAACAGTTCTATTCTAGATATCGAAGATGCAGGCATTTAAAAGTTAACAAATCTTACTGTGCACACTGATTTTTCCCAAGCAATCGGTGCTTGTTTTAATATTCTGACTAACTTTACACAATCCAATAATTATATTGAGATTAAATTAGTTTGGATACATATTTATTAAGTTTAATCATATCGTCGACTTGTAGGAAGTTATAATTTCGATCAATTTAACGAAGTTTAAAAAAACATAAATTTCATTTATAGCCGATCATGCAAAATAGCAAAACCAGATTCATCACCACGTGTCTACACGTTTGAACCCCTGTTCATAATCAGAGGAATACAACGAAAGGCGAATTGAGGGGAACAATATGAATTGAACGGATAATGCTTAGAAAAGATGCATTACGGATCTCTCCTGTTTAGTAATCAGGCAAAATTTTATTTCGGTTTTCGCTTGATTAACATCAGTTATTCAATTGAAAATCATTATTTGTGCACGTGGTGAAGAGTGAAATGTTGCGTGATGTTCCACCGCCAAACCCCGAATCTCAACTTGTAGAAACATTCAATATTCATTTAAATTTCATAAACATTAGATATTCATCGTTTTCCGGGACTGCTTAAAGAAAGTCGAATGATGTCAGCAAGATTGTCTGATGAAGAGAAATAATTGGCATTTATTCCAACTCCGCAAAGTCGATTTAAATCATTCTTTCATTAAATCAAGTTTGCGAGCTTCATGTAAACACCAATCCCATTTTATTTAATCAGTCGCCGAAAAACATAACAAAAATACCGTCATTCACACGCACTGACGCGTTTTGACCTTCCATGATTATCATCAGGGTTCCACGGCAAACTGTCCAGCAAGAATCAAATCGCTATGCATATATATATATATATATATATATGTACATATATATACAGGTAATACAATTAAATAATCATTGATTGCGCGGGAGGTGGTAAAAATTATTTAGATCAAGTTTGTGAGATTTAAGTAAACACCAATCATATTTTATTTAACCAGTTTTGAACAAAATAGCAAAAATATCGTCAATCGACGCGCGTCAATAAGTGTAATTTATGCAATCGCCTTGTTTGTAATGTATGGTTTTGACAATTTACTATTTGTATTAAATAACGATACATATATTTATATATATTAATTCATTTAATAATATCAAAACACTTGCAAAAGTCTTTTAGTCATTAAAAACAATTGTTTAATTTTTCAAAAATATTCAATTACTCCTACTGCACTAGGTAGGACTGGCCTAATATTGGAAAAGTTTTTAATCAGAAAATGGCAGAAACAAAACCAAAAGCAATTATTGTAAACGCGATTGCGTGAGCACAAATGTATTTGCCCACAGTGTCTAAAAAACGCATAGATTATGCAGGTTTTAATTAAAATTAGCTGTTTACAAAGCATTGCAGTTCACTTTCCATGATTAATCAGAAAGCTACCTATTTGTTTTCAAAGTTAGTTTGTTACGTTGTTCTATTTATCCATAAAAGTTTGCGTAAAATACAGAGTTTTATTTCAATATGTATCGGAGTCAAGTAAGTTACAACAAATTTTCGCTAGGAATGCTTTTACGCAGAGCGTGCTGAGTAGCTAATTCGCCACCTTTTTGAGTAGACTAACAATCCCATGTTATTTTATTAGCTGAGCCACGAAATGTCGCACTTATTAACGCATTTTGGACCTCCCATGATCAGTGCCCGAGAGAACCTACATAAGTAAAGCAAGACTGGATATACTGCTCTCTCTCTCTCGGTAGTCACGTATATGTTGTAACTTAATGGAACCATCAACCGCACGGTGACTATGCAGTCACAACCCGAGTGTTATTATTGCTTCCGCTATACCCAGTTTTGCCTTATAAAGTCAACTTGTCATTCATTTCACGATTCGTGGTACCAACACAGCCCATCAAGTGTGTGTGTGTGTGATTGAACAGAAATTAAAGTTCTGGTGTTCCTAGTCAAATACCATAAAATTGAGCCTACAACATGTGTATGCACTGCGGCTTACCGTAGCGCTCTGTTGATGACGCGTCTGGAAGTGCGACTCACGACAGGTTTGCAGCTATGTGTGCTCGATTGAATAAAATGTGATTTCTGCTTATCCAA